>CAUJRU010001655.1:53746-127029 GCA_963277665.1 Viscum album
ATATTTTACCAAATGAATTGGAGCTCTACCTGGTTGTACCTTTCATAATCATTTCATTTCATGAATGAGTGTTCCACAAGGATCACAAACACAAATTCATTAAACATCATAATTTATTCCACAATAAATGAATTTGGAATTAATACATGAAAAACTATAATCAATACATAAATGTTCATAAATGTGAATACCCTTGATAGAGACAAGGGTATGGTATTAACTACACAATTTTCTTGGCATCGAAAAATGCGGTGCAATTTCAGCCGCATAACGACGTGGCATAAGAATTATTAAAAATGGTTGATGAGAGATAATGTGGTGTCACATAATATTTACATGCAAAGTATAGTATGGTGTAATATAAATACATGTCCCAACAATTGTAATGGTATTTATATTCATGATAACAATGAATTTCTTGAAAATAAATTAGGAGAGAAAATGTTATTTTGGAATTTCGGCATAGTAACAGGTGTACATGGAAGGAATTTAATTAGAGAAAAAGATGTCTATAATGTTCATACATAAATAGTGCAGTATGGGGGAGGTTCAAAATCATATCCCAACATATATAATTGAAGATAAAAGGAATTATCAATATATAGAAAAATTGGACATAAATAATGAAAGTGATAATCCATAACTTGGAAGTGTCCTTCCAATGGCATGAGAGAGAATTGATTGTGTCGTATTAAGAGCTTGGGAATCATGGAGGGATTATATACTGAGGAGGGAAAAGGATCATGGAACTAAAAACACTTTGAGTTAAGAGGTAGGTGGAGCATGGGTGGGTTTATATAAGAAAGGAGAAGGAATTATTTATTATTTATGTTTGGGACACCTCACATTAAACTAATCAAACCACAAACCAGTCAACAGTTTTTACCCATGGGTGTTATCTAATGGGAGATAAAAACAATATTTTATTAGGAAAATGGCATAAATTATTAAAATATTAGGGTTGCTTATTTGGAGTTGATTCACACTCTCAAGTAAAATCATCTATAAAGTGAAAATATTTTATAACTCTTGGAGGGTCCACTAAAGCATTGTAAAATAAATTAAACATACCCAAATCACACTATTTTAAAGATAAAACATATATTAGAGGAAAATATAATTTTTAGTATTTTATGACGTCACTATTGGGTCATTATGATGTCACTGAAAACATTATATATTTAAACAATATTTATTTTTTACCAAAAAATTTTGTTTTCTCAGAAAAATTTTAAAAATTCACCATTGGATAATTTTAGCATCATGATTCCATAAATAATATTCATTTTATTAGAATAATTTTCAAAATATTTGAATTTTGAAATTTTAAATTAAGAACTATCATTAATCGAAAATTAATTGGTTTTGGAAAAAAAATCCAATCCTTAATAAAAAATACTTTTGCATTCACAAAAATATAAGATCAGTTATATTTAGTAAAAAGTAATTTAATAATAATATTTTTATTTTAATAAAATAATATTTCATTCAAAAATGCATAATTTCATTAAAATTGATTTCATATTTGAACATTAACTAAAAATACTATTTATGATTTTAAAACTATTTACCAAGCAACAATAATAAAATTCATGTATAGTTATTATTATATACAAATTAAGGCACATATCATAGTTCTAAGGTCTTGTTACGTAACCCCTTATAACTTCCACAAAAGACCGAAGAGTATGGAGTTCGATGGTGACAGACTCTTTGGGTGGCTCAGATATCATTGCTTGGGAGGTAATCTTTATCAACTTCCACATTTGTCAAAGGTGGTTCTGCTTGAGCTCGGTGTATTCAAACTCGACTTAGGATTGGTCAAAGGAAAATCCCAATGAAACAACCACAATTCTATGCTCTGGCAAATGGGATTTGTATGAGGAAAGACTACATGATAAGACCATCCCTTCCTTTGTCTGAGTAAATTGGACTTGTTACAGCCCAATATTTATTCTAATCATGTGATCACTATTTAATGGCTATATTAGCAACGATCACAATTCTCAACAGTATTTTGCAATACAAAAACAAAAAACCAATGAAGTTCACATTTCATAAAAAAATTACATAAGGATACATTTAATTAGATGAAGAGGAATTTGCATTAATGAATGTTTGGGAAGTAACAGAAACGGTACCCATCCATCTCAAGGGACACCCATATACTCTCTGATTGAACAACTAGTATTGTTTAAATAGTCAACACACATTAGATGTATTCTATTAGTAGGCTCACAAATTATAAAACTTCAACAAATATAAATGAGTGTGATGTAACTATATCTAATAAGGCCTAAAATAATGTATTTGATATATGAATATAACCTCATATAGAATAATGACCTGGGCTCTGCTCCTATGGGGTCAACTAGACAACATAGATATGGCTCAAACAGCAACCGTGAGATGAAATATGACTAACCATGGTAGGTATGTTCTAATGGTGATGAACCTAATATATATGAATACCCCATCCATGACCACCTCTTTATCCTGATTGGATTATAGTAGACCAAATCCCATCATGACTTTGATCTAGTGATCATGTACCTGAAAGTGGTGTCAGGAAAAATCTGTTCTTGCTATAAAATAGAGGGAATTTTCATAAAACAATTATGGTGATCAATCAGTATGAAATATTAAAACTCTATAGGGTTACTAACACATTGGGGATTCCTTTTCCAAATCATTCCATCAAGTGATTGACCACATAGCTTTTCCTGCATGTCATCTTGATGGAACTGTGTAACACCCTGTGTTTTTATGAACATTTTTTTATAAATTAATTTTTTTGATTTAATTAATTTTATACTACACCAATTTATAATACCATTATATGATACACCAATTTAATATTGTGTTACACCCAACACCAACATGTCTTGAATTTCATTCAACACTGGGTTTCTGCCAAACACCATTTTATTATTATTATTATTGAAACGAGACAGTTATAACCTAAGAGTTATATTTATTAATATGAAAAGTAATAACTAAATTTTAAAGATTATTTATATTTTTTTTCATAAATAAATTATATTTATAATCAATAATATAATTTTGGGTAGTCTTTATATGTTTGAAACTTCTATTTCCTCAAATGAACAACATTATGTGCTATTTAGTGAATAGTGAATAAAATAATTTTAAACACTTTTAGAAATTGAATTATATAAAGTAAAGTTAATTTATGAATTCATAATTTCATTATTATCATAGGTTCAATTTTTGGGATATATCTGAAAAACAACATTTTTGGATTAATAGTAAAAATACTGAATTTTAATTTTGAACTGATTTTTCATGTAATTTATTTATATTCGTAAATTATATTTCCATTAATTTTTGAAGTGTAATTACATTAATTGTACATATATAAATCCAATTTAAGTCATTGTAACAAATTTCAATTTGAAATTACATATAAAAACAATTCAATATTTTTAATTCTTTTGCATAAAAAAGTTGTTGGCGAAACACACCAGAAAGATTAACATTAAGTAAATTTCAAAAAATCGTGTGAATATAATTTTTAAAAATTGATTCCATATTTTCAATCATAATAACTTATACTTTCTAATAAGTTTGTCATAGTTTTTTAACACAAATATTTGTGAAATTAATTAAAATTAATTACAATGATTAAGGTAAAAACAAGTTTACATAGTCGTTAAACATTACTGTATGAGGCCAAATAACCTAAAAGTATGTCTGAAATCCATTGTCTGGACATATATTTAACAAGTAAAATATTTTATATAAAAAGTAAAATTATTGGTGGCACAAGATGTATGTGATATCTTTCAAATGTGTTAAACTTTTTATATTTACAAGAATATCACTCCTCCTCTATTATAAATGGAACTAACCCACCCCCACTTAATAACAAATATAATGATATTTTTCTTAGAAAATAAACACCGAAATATCCTAAAATTTTCCATACATTAATCCTTGTAATTTTTTTCAATGTAAATCCATCCTAATAATCCCATTGGTAAAAACCATGAGGAGTTAACAAAGGATAAGGTAATATACTTCCACATACTCTTTTGTTTTATTTTTACTCTCCACCACCTAAAATTTTATTATTCCATGATTATATAATTATACTAGTATCCTAAATATTCTTCTATTTTTTATATATAATAGTTTTACATAAACCTATACACGATTCCAAAAAATCGGTAACGAACATACTGTTCAAGTGTATGATGGATGGCCTCTTCATGGAACAATGTTCTTCAATTTTTCCATTACCATCTATAATTTTTGTGAAAAATGTCTAAAATAATAAATTTAAATTTTATATATGATATTCATGATATATGTATTCTTATTTAATAATTATATAACACATAACATCATTTTTTACATGTTGTGTAAATACGATAGCTTTGTTTGTGTACAAGTGGACGACTGCCTCCTCAAATAGATGTAATTCATTCACACATAAAAAATATTTTCAAATATGGATTTAGAAAAAATATATGATAAATATTACATAATAATTAAATTTTTTTTACAATATATATATGCACATATTTTCCCTTTATATTCTTTTTCTCTTTTAAATTAATAATTAAATGTAAATAACATTATGTGTATGTATTTCTTACCATCTACATGAATGATGTAATTCATTTTCAATTTATAATATTGAAACCTAGTATTAACATACGTGGATATTAAATCATTTTATATGATTATTAAATATATAATTAAAATACATTCTTGAGGACCATAATATTTTAGTGTCTTTGGAAACGAGTAAACAAAGTCCTTTAATCTAGTGAATGGTATTTAAAATATCACATAAATATATCCAACGTTTGTACACCTACCTTAAAATAGTATTCATGAACTAGGAAAAAGAAACATATGAAATGGGTGAGATGAAATTCTTAGTAAGGGTAAATTAAAGAAATGTGTAATCATTACATGAACAAAAGTGTATGGAACATGAAAATAACATTTGAAGATCATACCCATCATATTAGATATCATAATAAATATTGGATGTTATTATTACATGAATCATATAGAAATGATGAACTAATTTCATAAAATAATAACATAAGAATAGAACATGTAATTGTGGAAACACATAATCATATAAAACCCCTATGTCCAGGCGGCCTACCAAGGCCTTTGAATCATATTTGGATTGGGTTAATCACATGTGTACTACTTCATGATTGTGATTCCCTTCCATGTACTCTCATTTGTTGGGATTTAGATTCACTCTCGTATACCCTATTATTTCATCCTATGGATTTCCTCTCATTTGCACACTTGTTTCGGGCATGAGATATCCGCCCATTTACCCTCTTGTTTTGGGCTTGGGATGTCCTCCTATTTTCCAACTTGTTTCGAGCTTGGGATTTCATAAATTTTTCCGCTTGTTTTTGGATTGGGATGTCCTCTTATGTACCCTTTTATTTAGGTGTTTTTATGTGCTATTATATACCCTCTTTTTTTGTCATGGGATGGATTCCCCTATACCCTCTTGTTAAAGGCTGGGGATTCCCTCCCATATACCCTCTTGTTTCAGGCTTGGTATTCCCTCATGTTTACACTTTTATCTCATAAAACATTTATTATTGCCCAATTTATTAGATTTAGATATAGGATGCACCCATCACATAATAATATCATACAAACATGGGCTAAAAACATTCTTCATGTCATGAACTATGAAAACAGATGTGTTTGGTAAACATAAAATCATAACCCATGAAATTAAATAGGTATGATCATTAATTCAATGTATCATAACCTATAGAAAATATTTGTGTTTCATACTCATTCCTACCAATTAGAACCCATGTAATGGTTATGGTTTCAAAAGAATATAACTAATCGAAGAGAAATAGGTTTTATAAATCTCATGACATAATATCATAAACCTTTCAATGAACGAATATGAATGTAACCAAGCGATTATTTCCTAGAAAGGAATGATTAACAATAATATATATCATCTTCGATGGAAAAGAATTTTGAAATATTAATTAAAATCTTTTCTTTTGGAAAATATCATTTATTCTTGGAATTGTTTTAATACATAGAACCTTTTTAAATCCATTTATTTTGAAAATACATTAAGAAATTATAAAATATGTCTTGAAGAAATTTATGAAAACCTTTTTCATTCAAAACTTATGAAATATATTAGATAAACTTTTGAAATCCTTTTTCCTTTAAACATATAAACATGATTCAAAACATTTTAAAAATATTTTTCTTGGTAAAAACAATAAACAATTACAAGTAAATATTAAAAATATCATGAAAACCATAACATTGTATATAATTAGAAAACATATAAATAAATGAAGAAATATTTTTAAAGCTATTTACCTTATAAAACTTTGAGAACATATAATAAAATATTGAAATTTTTTTGAATACATTTTCTTTGAAAATAGATTGAAATATTATAATGAATGAATGACAACATTTTGAAGACTATTTAACTGAAAATAAATTTTAAAATTTTTAAAGAAATATTTTAAAACTAATTTAAAAAAAATTTCATCAAGATGATGTTCAAAGATCATTTGAAAAAAAAATTAAAATATTTTTTAAAAAAATAAAACAAATTTCTGACTGAAGAGAGTGACACAATCATATTGTTAATAAATTTTTTTATTAATTATATTATTTTAAAAATACAGAAAAAAAGTAATAATACTAGTATATATGTTTAATAAATATAATATAAGAAAATTCGAGAGTTTTCTTGATATATGGAACATAATATTTCATCAAATGAAGTCTAATCATAAACAATCTCAAAATGCGAATATATTGTTTCTATAAACCCTTACAACATGGTAACATTGAACTATACTCCGAATTTAAGAAAATGAAATTAAATCAAAGATAAAATATAAATATCATAAATATATTCATGATAAAATATGTTTAAATAGGTATATTCACATCATGAAAAAATATAGGTGCATAACATAACATGTGTCTCAAAGAAGGCCAATTGGAAAAAATCATTAAAAAGATTATGTAACTTTTGGTACCCTTTCTCAGTGAAATAAATATAATAAAATGTTTATAAAAATAACACTAAATTTAATTATAATAATCATAAAATTAATTCATGGGTATTACATACTCTATATAAAAGTAATGTGTGGCTAATAAAGCATGTATCTCACAGTGATATAAAGTGAGATGAGATACCCTTACCTTCTGTGTTGAATCTTGTTCTACTCTTTTCAAATTCATGTATAATGTATATTAATTGATTATAAATCAATAATAAAACAATTTTTACTTATAATACCATATATGGTTTGATTATGGATTTATATTACCCCATTTTTTACAATTCTATGTTACAGATTCTCTTTGAGTAATATCTGCTTTGTATTTTGAATGTGTCTTAATTTGTTATATCATTGATACTTATACATAAATTAGGATTTAAATAATGTAATAAATTATATAAATATAATTTATATTAATTATATTTTCATTAAAAAAATCCATATGATATAATAGTATGAACCAGAATAAACTGTTTATGGATACGATAATCCCTAAGTATTCATGAACGCTATTTCCATTTAATTATCGTGTTGAATGAATTAAGGAAAAAATATATGTATATATATATATATGATTATATATATACCATTTAAAATTAGCATTATTATATCATATATATTTAGTAAATTAATCATTAATACATTCTATATAGTTTATTAATGAATCACATCACTTTGATGGGGAGCTAGTCCATAGATCCTCAAACAGAAATATCACATTAACACAAACTGGATAGTATAATGATATATCTGGTAAAATAATTACATAAGTTTAAATAAATAATAAACTGAATATATAACATATATAAATATATTTTAATAATAATTTCCAACATTATAGGTGGTGAAGAAAAAATGAACAATCATCGTTGAGTGATGTGATTGTTCACCGTACACATAAACAGTATGTTCGTTACCCATTTTATAGAGGTGCTTGTAAGAGTAGGTAAAAAAACTATCATATTAAATTATAGTATATTTATTATAATATTTTTTTTATAAAGTAATTAAATAAAAATATTTTATGGTCTGTAGAAGGAAAATAATAGAAAGAATCTTTAGAGAAGACATTGCCTCTTAATCGGAAAACTCTATTTGGTTTGTTCCGAAAGGATTCTTTGGATTCATTTATTCCAAATGATATGATTACATGAGTAATTTAGAGGTTTATATAATATTATTGGCTATATATTTTATGAACCTAAGAGGTTATAGTGGTTTTAAGAAGTGGGCGAGCTGTTTTCCTTTTATAAGGTATGAAAAGGACTCACTTTGAATTTTATAAAACAATTCAGCTATACAGATGTTCCTACCTAAGAAGAGTGATACATAACAAAAAAATAATTAATTTTAGTATAGGGATAACATATGGTCATTATATGGGTGTTGTAAAAGTTTATAAGTTATTTGGTCCCCTGTTATTATGGTTTAGTCAATAATTATGCCTAATTTTAACTTAATCATTGTGATTGATTTTAAATAATCTTATTAATCTTTCATGTTAAAAATTAACATGATCTAATTATAATATGACTATCATACTGATTAAAATTTTGTATTTATATTTTTTTAAATTAAATTCACATTATTGAAATAATTATGACCAATGCTATTCGTGTTTCCGAGACGATATAACGGGGTTTTAAATTAGAAAAATCTACAAATGTTTGGTATGTTTTTATATAGAATTTAAAATACAAATTGATTATAATGACCTAAATTTTATTAATATATATATATAATTTATCTAATATAACATTATAAAATTATCTATATGTTTACATTAATAATTACTTAAACGTAAAGGGATTTATTAATTTAAATGCCGAATTTTTTCACTATTCATCACAAAATGATGTTTTTAAAAAAATCCCAAACATTCACCATAAGATAATTTTAGAATTATACATTCAAAAAAATATTTTTATTTCATAAATTTAAATTTCAATGTGTTTCTAAAATTATATTTTTTTATTTCATCAAGGATATGAAATGAATTTCATTAAGGAAAATAATATTTTTATGCATAAAAAGACTTTAAAAAATTATAATTTTCATAGTCAATATGTATTATTTATATAGTACCAATGAAAAATATTTAAAATTTAGATATTATTATTTATATTAATTCTATTTGGTGTCTTGGTTATAAATAACCCACTTAAATAATTATAACAGTAAAATAATATTTCGTAGAAACTATATATTGCGTGTAATGTATGCCATGTCGGTGTTGTGAGTAACGCTTGCCCATTCACTGTTTTGTGTAATTAAATCAACATCTGTGATTCATATAGTGCAGTCCATGTGGTGGTATCTAAATGGAATGTCTAACTTAGTTTTTAAATATATATATATATATATATATATATATATCCAGTGTCACATGAAATTCATAATATCAAATAGATTAATTAATTTGAATAAAAACATTTCACAAAATCATAGTGTGATTTAATCTATCCACATTAAAATGAATTTTCCCTTTAAAATTCGTCAGGGTTATCAATGGGTTAATACTTGAATGTTTATTTCATAGAAACCCACATATTAAAAATTAATATTACATCTTCCTTTAAAAAAATAATGTTGGAAACACAGTGGTTAACCAATGTAACATCTAAATAGGTATACATATAATAAAACATAGGTTGAAATTAAAAAAATAGACATTGATGAAAAATATAACAATCAATATCTGATAGAGATTAAGAGAGATGACTGATATGCAGAAGTGGGTGACCAAAAATCCTTAAATCAGAGATGATATAAGGGATCATTTGATTCACCAGAAATAAAGTATCTTGGATAAATATTTTTCAATGTCCATTACCCATATTTGAGGAATTATTTTTTTATCTAGGATCCTAAGGAAACATACTTACCTGATTTCGTTCATTTTTGTATGTATAATATAACCCTTTAGTTTTAACTTGATTAAATCCAACATTAACTATTATTCCATGGAATGATGGTGAGTTTTTCTTTTTTGGGATAACTAACTTATAATGATATCGATAAATAGAATGATAAGTCATTCCATCTTTCATCACAAAAGATCACATCAAAATGGTCAGCACTTGTTATTCAACAAGTATAAATCCACATATAATAAGATAATAATTTATTCTCACAAACTTTATCCAATGTTTAAATTAATAATAATATAGATTTTTAACATCATAACCATTATAAAAAATGAAATTTCAGATTATTAGAATGAAATTCATGAATTTAGCATAAGATTTATCACCCATATATCAAAATGTACCACATGGTTGACATATTCCAAACATGTTAGTAACCTCATCATATATTCCCTTAAAACATGGAAATATCCTTAATAACCATCAAACCATTTGGAAAACAAGAATCCTTCCTTATTCAAATCATTATTGGATATATACATTAAATCCAAGAAGATGTAAACTTCATCCTTAATGACATAGACAATTTTTTCAATTATTGGTTGCAATGAAATATGTACCATCCAATTTATGAATTCATATCCAACATATAATTAACCAAAGATCATTATCTCAATTACTAGGACAAATTATCGTTTACCTTCCCATAATCAAAATATTACCTTTCCATGAAATGACAATTGAATATGTTCATTTCCATTCAACGTTTACTTTTCAATCATTAATGGAAACATATACAAAAAATAAAAATACATATCATGATTTATATAAAATAAATTTTAAATTAAATTAACATAATTAAATCAATAAACTAACATTATTATTAAACCATTAATCAAGATTCATCAACTTTTTCCTTAATAATATTTCATTTAATATGATATATGAATCATTTTGTAGGGACACTAAACAATAGTATTGTAATGACCCGGAAATTACATGTAATTGTTTTTTAAATTATATTGAAATTTTCGAGTCTGCAGTTTCTGATGGTACCTGATTTCGAGGCCTGGAGAGCTGTGATTTTTTTGATGCATCTTATGTAATTTCAGTAAGCGTGTTAGCAAATTTTTGTAACTTTTGAACTGGTCCTCAGAATGGAAATCTATGGGAACTTTTGATCTCGTAGTGCCAGTTGTTTCTTAATGATACCTTCACCTATGTTCTAGCTGGTCATGGGTGGATGATAGTTTATTTTACCCATCGTGGGAAAAAAGTGGAAATAAAAATAAACTAACTATTTTTCTATTTAGCTATTGAATTATTTTGATCTCATGGTGTGGAAAACCCTATCTCATGAAAACCATATTTTTTAATTGTTCGAAACCCCCACCATTTTATGATTTCATTAAATGATTTCATTAAACCGGTCAATTAAATTTAAGGTTCCTCATCTCGTTGATTGGGCTCTTGGTTTTTTCTAGAGAAGAATCTGGGTGGAGTATCTTACTGGGGAAAACCCCCTTAGAAAAATAACACATTTTCTTTTGATGAACATTTCTCCAATGAAGAACTCTGTTGGATGATCTCTAAAAAGGAATGTCTTCAATGATGATGAACTGACATCCGTCTTCTCCACTCCTCACTGACCTCAATGAATCACAAAGGTAGGGATTGTTGTTTTTATATTCCCTTTACCTGAATATTTTTGTTATTCTTGATTTATGAAAAACAGTGTCGCCTGCACCTGCTCTAACATAGAGGGTGCAGGCCAAACGAACATGGCCCAACCTCTCCAAAACCATTGTGGAATCCAGTGTTCTTCGTGGATTGTTTTTGGGTTGAGATAATCCCATCTCTGGTGGTCTTGACTTGATGATGACATCCCGAGACAAGCGTGGGAGTCTTTAGAATGAATATCAGACCACCAGGGCTCACCTAGTGACTTGAGGAACGTCGTTGGTGACTGGTGCGGGTAGGGCTCGACAACGGCGGTCAGCAATCCGTCCAGCCACAACATCGGAGGAGCGTCACCGCACATCAGCTTCGGTGGATTATGGGCAGCATCTGATGCATATCCAACTCACAGGCAACCACTAGTGGTGGCGTGGTGCGCGAACGTGCTGCGAAGGTGGGACTCCTTTGGGTCGCCTAGTGCGGGATGCCTAGTGCGCCCCCTAGCGGGCCTGGTCAAACTCAGGGCCTAACCTGTGTCGGGGAAAGTCAACCCGAACTCGGTCGGGTCGAGCCGGGTTGGTCAGACTGAGTCGGACCGGACATGGACTAGCATCGACCCCTTTTCACTCTTTGGACATAACTTGAGCTACATGCGTCTGTTTGATGAACCATCCATGACACCCAAAAACCTTGGATCGAAATGGTCCATTTAGAATACCTCATATGAGTTTTGGATAATGATGGGGTACGGTCGGGATGGATAGAACATAAATCCAACCAGGACCTTGGGACTAAAAAGGCCATTAACATATAGACCGAGCATCTTATTGATTCACCATCTATCACGTTGAGACCCCTATAACATGGAAGAACTTTGGATATTCATCTTTTTTGGACTTCGTGGAAGTTAGAGTATCTTTTGGTGGCTTGAGGAGCCGACCATCCCAGAATCAAGTGAGCTTAGTACGAGAACCCTGTGGCTGGATGTAACATGAGAATGGGATCCTATGTGGGTATATTCCATGAGATACTATGTGGGTCTATGTTCCAGGATCACAAATGGATGCGATCTTGGATTCCAAATGGGACTACTGTAGGATCCTATGTGGGGTGTCTATACTAGGATCCTACGTGGTTCAGATGATTTATGATCCTACATGGGTCTGCCTCTCAACAGAGTATGATGATTCAGTAGTTTCATCTAATCTTCATTACTACCATACCTATGTAATACCTAGTGTGAGTTGAGTTCTAATCTTTGTGGTGAAACCATTGTGGTTCTTCTCTGTGTGGTGTAACATAAGAGGAACTCACCCATGTGGTGTTACCTTCGTGGTACTTATTCCTTCATGGACAAATGTGCATTTGGCTCAGGAGATGGAGATCTGTGTAATATTGAAAACTAAGCTATATGTATGGGAATACACCTAAGTAAGGACGGCTGTTATGTCATACCTTGTGATTGTACTCTTACTTTTCAGTTTTATCTTTTGTGGATTATAGGAGACCATCAGGGGTCTCAGGGTCCTTACTGAGTATCACTTTTCTCACCCATGAATGGGCTATGCCTGCACATTATTATGTCCTATGTAAATATCATATAAAATTGATCAACAGTTAGGGTGAAAGATATGAGGCTACTATGAGGTGGACATAGATGCGACATACCACTGGGACAACATGATCAAGAGCTATACCAACCATTTAGTTACGATTCCTGGTGGACAATCCAATTGATGTTTCCTTTTTAGTTGTACTTGCAATTTTAGTTGGGCTTGTATACAGGCACTTACTTTCCCCAATAATTTTACTATAGTAGTTACTTGTGGTTACTCCTTATTGAGTTTTCAGACGTTGTGTGTTGTATGTTTTAAAGTAAATTCATTACTGATTACAAGGATGTGACTTTTGGTGCTAGTAGCCAGCCCCTGGCCTATGGATGGCAGACTTGGGGTAGTAATGGCACGGGCCCTGAGGATGGGTTGTGAAAAATTAAAATTAGAGGAGTCAGTTAGACCATATAATATTGGACTCTGATATTTTAACGAAAATAATGTTAAGTGTTATGAGTGTGGTTATCCGTTTAGGGAATCCAGAGTTGGTGCAGCGGCCAACGTATCCATACAACAGGATCCTGACTTATGATTTCTGACTGAGTGCACAAAAACAATGATTGCGTGTGTGTTTTTATATTTTTTCTTTGTGATCTATTTGACTCATCTCACTAGGTATAAGATATTTCTTGTGGCACACCTATTTCTTTTCAAGATGCCTCCACGTAGACAGCCAGCACAGGTTACGGGTGGAGCATGTCGTGACAACCCACCGAGAGATGAGGCCTCGGTTCTGGGCTCTTTTTCAGTAGAGGCACCACCAGGGGCACAAGCAATACGATTATCCTTTGGGACACCAATGCCACCAGACCGTATAGTAGAAAGTGCATGCCTCTTTAGCGTGTGGAATGTGTTCCAACTCTAGAGGTCACCAAGGTTCAGGGTTGATACAGGCCCACATGCTGCTAAGGATTTGTTGGAGGTAGTGGTAGAGTCTTCCAACTGGTAGGGATACCAGTTGATCCCATGGAGATCATTTCAGCCAGTCTTCTTTAGCCAGCAATAAGAAGATTGGGGGGCATGATTCTCCAGGTTCAGGACGAGGTGACACTTCACTGGTCAGACTTTTAGAGCCTGTTTCAATCAGGGTTTGTCCCTGCAACCCTTCGTGTAGTCCACATACAAGAGCTTCTTCATCTAAAACAGGGAAACATGACTCTGGCTCAGTACATATCGAGGTTGACCGACCACTCAGGTTACTCCACTTATTTTGTGTAAAACCTATTCCTCAGGGCCTAAACCTTCAACAATGGACTCATGTAGGAGATCGGGGCTTTGAGGATTTCTTTCAGCATCCCTACATAGAAAGGGGTGTTATAGGGAGCCCTCTTCGTTGAGTGTTTTATTACTGAGCAGTCACTAGCAGTGAGACCCACCATTGGGTGTCACATAGCAGAGTATTCTGCAACTGGAAGTAGATAGATGTCAATGAGGTACAATAGTACCATACCTATAGGTGGACTAATGTTGGATTGAGGTTCTGTTGTATGGGTCACCCCAGACAGAGCCAGTCTTGCGAGGAACATGAAGTGTTACGCATACGGTGGGCAGGGTCACATGGCTTGTTACTTCCTGACACACTGTATAGATGATCAACAAGCTGGTTGATGGACCATCTAGGCAGAGATAGAGGTTGGACCAAGGAGGTCTATAGGGAGCAGACAGACGTGGCTGAGGAGCTGGCGGTGTAGCTGGCAGTGGGTGATGATTTGAGGTGTTACCGCCACAACCACCAGGTCTTTCCCTTGACCATAGATAGCTGGTGTAAAGGGTTGAGATCATCTCCCGGAAGCGGAGGCCTATAACCACAGTTCTCCAGAGAAGACACGGGGTAATATCTATGTATACTCCACCTTAGTTGCAGTACTTATAGAAACAAGTTCCAATCATTCTTTTATTGCCACTAGCCACGTTCGGAGCTCAGAGATTCAGGTAGATCTGTTGGCTCCACATTTATTGCTAGAGACTCTTACAAGAGTGTATTTGACAATTACACAATGTTTCTGGTAGTATGAGGATACTTTAAAAGGTGAGTGATTTTTTGGGATCTTCTAGTAGCGGCGTCGATGCCTTACGACCTCATCGTGGGTATGGATTAGTTATATTCAATCCATGCCCAGATAGACTGCATTATGGAAAAAGTGTGGTGTATCCATGAGGATGGGGCTAGGTATACCTTCACTGGAGAGAAGGGAGAATTTGCAGCACAAGATGGACTTACCCAGAGGAGAGTGAAACTTGTAACGCCCCGACCCCAATTACCCAGAGTCGGTTCATTATTACATAACATTGGAATGATCACAAGAAAGATCAAATCTCAAAAGACCGATTGGTTTAGTAGCCTTAGAAACACTAGATATATTCATAAAGTTTTACATTACAACATAAAGTGAAAAACTACTACAACAACATATTGTCGCCATAGTCCACACTATTATCCCCTCATAATATCCCTGCAGGTCATTCATAATTTACTTCTTCACATCCTAGGAAAAATAAAACATAGAAAAGGGGTGATCTCAAATGGCTAGTAAGGATAACAATATAGCGGAAACATTCATAAATAAAAATAAACATTTAAGGCAGTGTATATCTAAAACAAAAGCCTTTTAAACTTGAACTTCAACATAGTATTGAAAAAATAAAATGAAATAATTCCACTTACTTATTCACATGGATATTCTACTAATTGAATAATCACATGCAATATCAACAACCACTTTCATAATGATGGAATGCATAATGCCAGACTATCATAACCACATAACCAAGGCCTCGTGCCAAGACTACAAATAAGATTTTGCAAAGGCCTTTTTCCAATACACTAGTTTTTCTAATGAGACCTACTGATGCATTGAGGAGCTATAGCGGGCTCCACCCGTCCCATATTAAGTCCAATGCATTCCCATATGAAAAGGTTTAAACATAACATAAACATTCGTAATAAAACTAGCATACGAAATGTAAATATTTCATCCATAAACCATGAATGGTATAAAAATAACACATCCACAATCAAACATATCACAAAACCTTCAATACAATATAAAAGTTTTGTATCATAATAAATCAACTTCAAATAAGCGTAAAATCCATCAAAGGATGTTGACATAGATGAAATCAAAACTCTTTTTAGAGAAATATCTCTTTCTATTTTGAAATCATTTAAGAGTAATATATTAATAAAATAAAAAAATTTCTTTGAAAATATTCTTATAATCTTGTAAGGGAATCATCGATGATTTTATAACCGCGGAAAATAACCGCAACCGCGGTATAAGTTAAAAAACATTCTTACCTTAATTCCGTCGAAAAGGTTAAAAAGCACCTTGTTTGGAAAACGACAGAAATATTCCTTTATAAAACTCTTTTAAAATGTCAAACAAGATTATAAATTACTTAACCCATATTCTTTTAAATAGTAATAATGTTTTGAAATACATTTTTAAGAAAAACGGATGTGGATGATAAAGAGATCCCAGTAGATTATTACGTATAAACAACCTCGGATAATGAATAGATTGTGAAATAACCCTTAACTTGTACTTTTCCATGGTTGGGGTAGGGTAACCTCCTTTATAATGGTGAAATAATTGTTATTAAATTATACACAAATCATATACATTAATATGATATCATATATGATCTTTTACCATTGATTTGGTAATAATATCTTAGTATTATCGTTGTTTTGTGTGTTAACTTACTCGTTTCCTTTTATATGTTTTGTTATGTAAGACATGTTTGTAATGAATAGGTTTTATGATAATAATATATATAATGATATAAAGTCCTTAGATACTAATATTAATCATAAAATGAGAATTATACTTGAATGGATACGATAGAGAATGAATCTCATCGCGTTCGTGGAGACGGTAGTCCGTACGTACGCACGTGCGACAATATCATTATTTTGATATTAAAATAATATATAATTGGATAGTATATAATATATACATAATCAATATCATGTTATATTTATTATTTACATGAGTTACACATCATTATTATACCAATCCATATAATAATATATTGAATAACAATTACACCACGACGTGGAGACGGTAAGCCGTACGTACGCACGTATGGTGACATGTTATTCAAAGGGTGGATAGAATACTGAATATGGTTATACCATATTTACAATATATCACAGTATATATAAGATATGGGAGTTATTATTTTATAATGGTAATAACAAAGAAAGAAGAAGTGGAAAAAGAAATGAATTTGAAAAAGGGTGGTGAAAACATTACCTCTTCTTCGGGTTCTTCCTTTTGATTTGATCTAAAGGGCTCCGTTGGTTGGCTTTATGATCAAACTAAGGCCTATAGGTTGTAGTGAGGGATGTTTAGAGAGTATTGGGGCAGTGTTTGGCCAAACCAAAAGGCTTTTAAGGTGTGATTTAATGAGAAGGAGGGGTGCCCTTTTATAAGAGGGGTGAGGGGCACCTTTAGAAAAGCTAGAAATATTAATTTATATTAAATTTCTATTCGGTTTCTAATGGCTCAGAAGTTTTTTATTAAAAGGTTAAGGTGGGGATGGGTCACTCAACCAATAGAATTTAGATAGGTTTGGGTACTTATATTAACTTTATCTTTAATTATTAACTCTAATTTAATTAGTTTCACTTTAACAATGTCTCTTTGTATTTTTATATTATATGGTTAATATACTTACTATATACATCCAAGAGACCCCCAAGTTGTCCATTAATAATACAACTATCATTATATAAGTCTATGGGCTGAACCGAAGATTTTTATGAATTTAATATCAATTAATAATATAATATTTGTTTTAAAACTATATTATGTCAATTTTGACACTATTCAATAGTAGATTTTTTTGAAACTCATAACAAAACTATTACTTAAAAAACATTTCATTAAATAATTCCTAATATGTCCTAGTAACCTATAAAATTATTTTAATTCATTAAAACTGTCAAATTAAAATTATTTGGGTATTTATAATATCAATTATTTTAAATTGTCACTATTATGGTAATTACTGCATCATAATTGATTCATAAATAAATTAAATTATTTAAAGTCTAAAAATTATAAAGAAAATATAATTATGTAGGAAATGTTTTTATCTTTCTAATAAATATTTATAGTCTCAAATCCAACATATATAACCCTATGTAAAATATTTTTTTTCTAAAAGATATATGCTTGTGTCATTTTTGTATTCATTTTAACTTATTTAAAATTAAGTGCCCCTATCACCTACAAGTGGCTCCATGGGGTCCCAAAATCAACCAAAAGATGCCTATGGTCGAACATGTATCAACCAATTAGTCTAGAACACGTTTTATGGTAATTAAGTATTATTATAATATTATTTTTTATCCCTTATTTACCCGATTTACCCTTAATCACGGTAAATAAAATATTTACTGAAGTAATTATTCAAAATGTCTAAAAATAAAAGTTACCTATTTACAAAATTTGAACATTCTGATTCCAAATATGGAATCCATTTTTCAAAATTCAAAACACAGAAGTGGCAGAAATTAATTTAAAATTAATTCTCACTGTCAAAACAAAAAGCGTGTTTTTAAGATATAATAACTATCAAAAGATTGATACTTGTTTATGTTCGGTTTAATTGTGAAATTATGTACAATGACCAAAATTTTATTAAATGGTAAAAATATATTCTTAATATAATTTAAAACCACTCAAATTCATAATTTATCAATATAAATTATTTGGATTAAAAAAGATGTTTTTAATTAAAATTTAGTAATTTTCACTATTCATCAAAATATTAAAGTTATCTAAAAGGTACCAAAATTTCACCTTAAGCTAAATTAGATATTTCGAATACAAAAATGAATTCCATTTTGAAAAATAAAATATATATTATTTCAAAAAGTAGGTATTACTATTCATAACGGCTAGTTTGATTTGTTATGGTGTGTTAGAACTCGGTGTTGCGTACAACACACACTATCACATTATTCAAAGAGAAGTGTAACGTATAAGTATGGGGTGTTACATTCTACCCTCCATCAAATAATTTCGTCCATGAAATTTCTAGAATACTTATCACACGAAAAGGCTCGGGTGGTTCTTATTCATAAGTTCCTCGGGTTCCCACGTTGCCTCTTCCATCTTATGGTTTCTCTACAAAAAGTTTACCAGACGCTTCGCCTGGTTTCTCAGTACTTGTTCTCTCGTATCAAGAATTCTGACGAGCTCTTCGCAATAAGACAGATCGGGTTCCAGTTCTAATTCCACATAGGTGAGTACATGCGTTGGTTCAGGCATGTGTTTCCTTAATAGAGATATGTGGAACACATCGTGAACTTTGGAGAGACTTGGTGGGATTGCCAATCGGTAAACTACAACCCCAATTCGTTCTAGAATTTCGAAAGGTCCGATGTACCTGGGACTCAATTTACCTTTCTTACCAAAACGTATGACTCCCTTCCATGGAGATACCTTCAGGAAAACATGATCACCGACTTGAAATTCCAAATAATTTCTTCGATTATCGGCATAGATCTTTTGCCTACTTTTAGCTGCTTTGATGTGATTTTGGATTACCTTCACATTTTCCATCGTTTCGTCGACCAGTTCTGGACCTACACGTTTTCATTCACCAATTTCATCCCAACAGGTTGGTGTGTGACATCTCATTCCGTATAACGCTTCATATGGTGCCATCATAATACTCGAATGGAAGCTATTGTTATAGGAAAATTCTATCATAGGTAAATATTGATCCCACATACCTTGAAAGTCATGTGATCAAGACCTCAACATGTCTTCTAAGGATTGAATAGTTCATTCTGATTGTCCATCCGTTTGAGGGTGGTAATCAGTGCTCAAATGAAGTTCCGTATGGAGGGATTTCTGAAAACCTTTCCATAGTCATGAAGTAAAACGAGGATCACGATCAGAAACAATCGATTGGGGTACTCCATGAAGTCTCACAACTTATTTAATATATAGTCTTGCTAGACATTCTAGGGGTAGATCTTGTCTTGTAGCATGAATATGTGCTGACTTGGTACGACGATCAACAATAACCCATATTTCATCGTTCTATCTAGGAGTCTTTGGTAGTCCCATGACAAAGTCCATCGTAATATTGTCCCATTTCCACTCCAGTATGGGAAGAGGTTGCATGAATCCTCCAGGCTGTTGCCTTCTATCTTTCACTTGTTGACAAACCATACATCGTGACACAAAATCAGCAATCTCCCTCTTCATTTTGTCCCACCAAAAATGATCCTTCAAATCTCGATACATTTTGGTGCTCCCCGGATGTATAGAGAAATTGCAACTATGAGCATCATCCAGCAATTACCTTTTTAGATCAGGTATATCGGGAACACAAAGTCTCTTCCCGAATTTCAAAATTCCATATTCATACACAAAGTCTCTCAATCTCCCATCATTCACAGCTTTAATCTTCTTTTGAAATTCTTCATCATCAGTCTGAGAACTCTTAATCCTTTCTAGTTAAGATGGTTTGGCAACCATTTGAAAAAGCATTGATGTTTCACCTTCCCTAGTTATTCACATGTCCATATTCACTAGATCCATGAAAATTGGATCCCTTTCAATTCTCATCACTTTCAAAACTCCATGGTCTTTTCTGCTCAAAGCATCTGCCACCTTGTTTCCTTTCCTCGGGTGGTAGTGTATCGTACAATCATAATCTTTGAGCAATTCAAGAAATCTCCTTTTCCTCATGTTGAGTTCTTTTTGTGAGAAAATATACTTCAAGCTCTTGTGATCAATATAAATCTCACATTTTTCACCATAGAAGTAGTGCCTCCATATCTTCAAAGCAAAGATCATAGATTCTAACTCGATATCATGAGTAGGATAGTTTTGTTCATGAATTTTTTACTGTCATGATGCATATCTATTAACCCTATTATTCTAGATAAGGACCCAACCAAGTCCTTTCTTCGATGCATCACTATAAAAAACGAACCCATCATTCCCTGATGGTAGAGTCAATATAGGAGCATTGACTAATCTTCTCTTCAGTTCTTTAAAACATTCTTCACACTCTTTTTTCTAAAAAAATTTAACCCCTTTACGTGTGAGCTTCGTTAATGGGTTAGCCAATTGGGCAAAATTCGGGACGAAATGTCGATAATAACCTTCCAAACCAATAAAAATACGTACCTCAGTTATTTTTGTAGGTGCTGGCCATTCATGGATTTCTGTGGTCTTAGAAGGATCAACAGAGATTCCATCTTTAGAAACAATATGGCCCAGAAAAGAAATCTCTTGAAGCCAGAATTCACACTTCCTAAACTTCCAATATAATTCATGTCTTCTCAGAGTCTTCAGGATAATGCGTAAGTGATTTTCATGATCATCGTGGATTTTAGAGTATACCAAGATATCATCAATAAATACCACCAAAAATTCATCAAGATACTCCATGAAAACTCTATTCATCAGATCCATGAATACAGAGGGTGCATTAGTCAATCCAAAAGGCATTACAGTAAACTCGTAATGCCCGTACCTGGTTCGAAATGTTGTCTTTGGAATGTCTTCCTTCTTCACACACAACTGATGTTATCCAGATCAAAGGCCAATATTTTAAATGTATTGAGCTCCATGTAGTTGGTCAAATGAATCATCAATGCGAGGAAGGGGATACTTGTTCTTTATTGTTATAGCATTGATCTCCCTGTAGTCGATACATAACCTCATGGATCCATCTTTATTTTTAACAAAAAGAACATGGGATCCCCATGGAGAAACACTAGGGCAAATAAATCCCTTATTACTCAATTCCTCTATTTGATTCTTTAGTTCGACTAATTCCATAGTGTCCATTCTATAAGGGGTCCTCGATATAGGCCTTGATCCATGAATTAAATCAATGGAAAACTCAACTTCTCGTTCTGGAGGATGTCCAGGTAAATAATCTGGAAATACATCTATATATTATTTCACAACATGTACATCCTCTATTTGATCATTCCATTCCTAACCAACAGTTATTTCATTCTCTTCCTCCTTAATAATTGAATTTAGTTGAGCTACTGGGGGTGGATCTAGATAAGAATTAGGTAGTGACGATTATGCTATAAATATAAGGTGTTCCTTATCATTGTCATCAAAAATCGTAACCTATTTCTTCTTACAATAAATCATCGCATAATTGTCTGATAGCCAGTCCATACTGAGGATTATATCATAATAAATCATAGGTATGATGATTAGATTAGTAGATAAAGAACATTTATGTGCTCTAATGTGGAATGACTCACAAAACTTTGTTGCAATGATACATCCCTTATGAGTTTTAACTGAAAACTCCCTTGTTATATAAAATTGGAAATATCTAATTTTCTTTGCAAAATGGGAAGATATGAAACAATGCGATGATCCAGAATCAAATAATGCATTTTCTAAACTTGAGTAAACCATTAAATTACCTGCCACCACTTCTTTCGTAGCTTCTACCTCTGCAGTAGTGATAGCATAAGCTTGGCCTTGATCCCTTGTCCTTTTCTAAGGTAATTTCTCCTGACCCTTAGGGCATTCATTTTCATAATGCCCCATCTCCCTGCAATTGTAGCACTGAACATTGGTAGCTTTCTTCTTCCCCTTGCAATCACGAGCTTGGTGGCCTTTTTCACCACACCTGTAACAGACTCATGTTTCCTTCAAGCAAGTACCAGGGTGTTTCTTACTACATTTACCACAGGATGGATATTCAACCTTTCCCTTATTCCCCTTATTTCCATTCCCATATTGACCAGCAGGTCTCTTCTTCTCTTTCTTTGCTTTAAAGTCATAAGACATAGAGAATTACTTTTCGGTTTAGATAGTAAATGAGACAATGTCTTTGTATGACGAGAAGGATTGGGAGACTAATGCTCGATGGAGAAATGGTTTTAACCCATCAAAGAAACGACCAATCTTACTTCTTTGGTTATGTATATAATCTTTAGAATACCTTGCTAACCTTGTAAAATTAGCCTCATTCTTTGTGACATTCTCATCCTCCTTTTGTCTTAGACTCAGAAATTGCCTTTCCATATCTGCTAGATGGTCGCGAGGAATGCATTTTTCTAAAAATAGATCTTTGAACTCCCTTCATTCCATATTTGATACTTCATCATCTTCCTTCATATTTTGAATTAATGGCCACCATTGATCAGCATCTCCAGTGAGTCAGTAAACTTCCATGATAACTTTTTCCCTTTCACTACTGCCCAAAGCCTGAAATATATTCTCTAGGGAATTTATCAATTGATCAGCTACTAAGGGATTTGTACTCCCATTGAACGTTGGTGGTTGTTGCCTCATGAATCGATCTAACATTGATCCTCCACGCTGCGGATCAGGGTTCTCCATATGGGTATGGTTATTATTCATAACCTGAGTGAGTTATCCCAGTATGGTGATTAGCTGATCGGCACCAGTTGCATCACCAGCTCCACTATAATTATCTTGAGCTAGAGGGCAATCCCTACATGGAGTGCATGCATTGATATGGTTTCCATTTCTTCCAATAGGAGCCATTTCAAAACAATGGCATAAACTTGATCAGTTTATGAATCAAAATATATAATCCCATATCTATAAAACACTTAACATAAATTGAGCTATTTATGGATATAATCCATAATCATAAAAATGTTTTCTTTGAGTATGTATATACTCATAAACCCATCATTTTGATTTGTCAATAAAATGAGAGTTATCCTAAGCATATCCCCTGGGAGTGTCATAACCAAGAGTGCAGCAAGGCCCGTTGTCGTGCACTAGTTTCCGTTCAAGTCTAGATCAAAGCGGTGTTTTTGGGTTTTACCCCTAGGTACATTTGTGCCAGAGCTACTGTAGAGACCCGAAGCCTGACATACATAGTCTTTACATTACTTTTGTGGAATACTTAGTACATAAAAAAATACACACACAAGGATCGTAATAGTTTAGTGTCTTTGGAAACTCGGAACGTAATCTTCTAATCGTGGTGAAAGATCTTCAACATCTCCCATAAAGATCTTCCCCCTTTTTTTACCTAAAACCTTTTTTTATATCCTGGGGAAAAGAAAACATAAAAGGGTGAGCTCAAATGCTCAGTAAGGGTAAACAAAAGAGAAATCAATCACATCATATTTATAAGAACATAACTTTTGGAAATCTTAACCAGCAAAAGACCTCATAATATCATAACATGGGATAAATCCTGGCAGTGAAATGTAATCACAATAATCATAACATAAAATATGAAACATTGTGGAATACACACATAATCATAGAGAATTATTTCTTGTTAGTCAAGACTCATTGTCAAGACTATCTTAGTGGACAAAGTCCCTTTCTGAATCGAGTAACCCTCGTTTCAGTCCTGTTTCACTGAACCAGTATAACCTACCATTCCAGCCATGTCTATCTCATGAGATATAAAATCTTTACCCAATGCATTTGAGGGAGATATAGGTCCCACCCATCATATAATGAATCCTTTCTTATGTGTGCCACATAATCATAAATCATACATCATCGCATAACCCATGTAATAAAAATGGGATTCTTAAACAACATGACATCATAAAACAATTCATTTAAGATAAAGGAATTCATAAAAATGTTTCCATCACAACATAATCAAATCCATGTAATAATAGTGATAAAAATAGAACCCTTTTATTATCTTAGATGGAAAATAATTTTGATAAAATACTTGAACTTCATTCTTGAGGAAAATATCCTTTCTACTTCAAAAACACTTTTCCTTTCTTAACATGTCATACAATTATAATCTAAAAAAAGTTGATTAAAAATAAACTTGAATACTTGTAAAGGAAGCTTCTTGGAAATAATTTTTTAGAAATCCATTCATGCCGTATAAGTTAAAAAAACATTCTTCGTACTTTTGTCGGAAAAGTCAAAAAGTACCTCGTACGAAAAACGATAAAAGATTCCTTTCATATTCTTTACTAAAAACTCACCTAAGGGTAAAATTTAGTTTAAACAATTGTATGTGGGTGGAAATAACATTACATATTGAGGAAACATGGATGTGGATGATAAAATACACCCCAGTAAATTTCAAAGTATAAACAATCTCGGATTAAAATGAGATTGTGATATTTCCCTTACCTTAGGTCTGATTTGGTTCGTATGTGTCCAAACCTCCTGTATAATTATTTAAATAATGTCATTGACTTATTACAGAATCATATTCATTGTTATGATATCATATATGGTTCACTTATGACATTATATTACCCGTTCTTTTGTAAATTCCATGTTAAATAAGCGTTTTGGGTAAAATCGTTTCATTTATCGTAGGTGTTTTGACTTGTTGTTCTTGACATTATTATTACTTATATCATGATTTACTTACTTCCAGAATATAAAATATGATTTATATATCATATATATTCAGTATATATATATATATATAATAGGTAGATAAATGAAATGAAAAACACCATTCATGGAGACGGTAGTCCGTACGTACGCATTAACGCTGTTTTCCTTTCCTTATTGTCTTGAATGGAAGTGAGTAGATGACATACATATATATATATACATAAATACAGTAGCTTTATAATGTCATATATTTCATTATTATTTCTTATATATACTTTATAATCATTCTTAAATGGTTAACATGGAGAATGAATCTCATCGCGTCGTGGAGACGGTAGTCCGTATGTACGCACGAGCGATGATATCATTTCCATAAATATTGAATTGAATTGGAGTGGATTATACAAAATATCAGAATCAATATGATGTTGTAATAACTATGTATAGTTATTCTTTACACCATTATACCCATCCATGTAAGGTGGTGGTGGAAAATAGATTACACCACGGCGTGGAGACGGTATTCCATACGTACGCACGCGCGGTGATTTCTTTTTCCGTAGTATGGATAGATGGTGAAATAGGGTTGTTTCATACTTATAAAAACATATCAGTATATTATAGATACTTATGTTATTACTTCATAATGAAACAACCAAAGAAGAAGAAGTGGAAGAAGAAATAAAGATGAAAGAATTGGTAACGGTAATTACCTCTTCTTTGAAGCGCCTCTTTGAGACCTCCTCTTAGGGCACTAAAATTGGTCTTTGAGGAAGACCAGAACCTATAGAATGTTGCTAGGGAAGTGGAGAAGAGATTTTGGCAGGGGTTGGCCGAGCATGAGTGCTCAAATTGGTGTGAGGAGGAGGGGGAGGAGGTGTCCTTTTAAAAGGGAGGAGAGGGGCACCATAGGAATACCTCAAAATATTATTTTATATTAATGTCAAAATCGGTTTATAATGGTTCCAAAGGGTCTTATTTCAAAGATAAAGTGGGGATGGGTCGAAATCCTATCAACCAATAGGATTTAGACAAGTGTAGGGTATTATTTTAACCTTATCAATTAGATTTAACTCTAAGTTAAATAATTTAACTTTTACCGTGTCTTTTTGTTTTCTTACACTATATGGTTAATAAACTTACTATAACATGCCAAACGATCCCCACATTGTTTATTATTAATATATATATCCTTATCTAAGTCATTTGGCCGAACCTTAGATTTTTAGGAATAAAATAACAATTAATAATATAATATTTGATTCAAAAACTATTTTGTGTCAATTTTGACACTATTTGATATATGATTTTTGTGAAAGTCATAACAGAATTATATGTTCGAACCAAGTTGATTTAATCAACACTAATATATCATAGTATCCTAGAAAATTAGTGTAATTCATAAAAAATCTCAAATTACATTCATTTGAGCATGTATAACATCAATTATGTTAATATTTCCTTAAAAAGGGTAATTACTGCATCATCGTTGTGTCATAAATAAATAAATTTATTTAAAGTCTAAAAATTATAAATAAAATATAATTATGTAGGAAATATTTTTAGAATTCTAATGAATATTTATAGTCTAATTTTTCTTATGTATAACCCCATATTAAAAATGTTTTAGTTATTAAACTTTGATTTTAACTATTTTAACTATTCATTAAATAAAATAATATTAAATGTCATAATTTAATCCAAGTGGACCTAAATGGTCATATTATATTCATAAGGTTGTTTTTGGTCGAATTACACTTATCCAACAGAATTAGGACATGTGTTAGGGTAATAGTAATATCATATTTACCCTTAGTTACCCTATTTACTATTAACCGTGGTAAAAAAAAGTAAAAAGTTACTATTCACCAAAAATTATTTTCATCTCATTGAACCACATTTTAGTCCTTGATATTAACCGTGTCTGTCGTATTTTCGAATTTCCATTCACAGAAGCCGTAAAATTAAGTTTTATGCAAAATTCAGTTTTTAACCTACCACTTAGTGGTTTCACTATTCATCAAAAATTGAAAGTTTTCAGAAAAATGACAAAATTTCATCCTAAGCAATATTTTATATTCCGAATTCAAAAATGAAGTCCATTTTACCAAATTCATAACATAAAAGTTTCATTAATTAATTTTATAATTAAATCCCGCTGTTAAAACAAATAGCATGTTTTTAAGAAACAATATCTATCAAAAGATTGACACTTTTTTATGTCTGGTTTAAATGTGAAATTACATCCAATGACCAACATTGTATTAAATTGTAAAAATATATTCTAAATATACTTTAAAACCACTCAAATTAATAATTTATCACTATTAATTATTTTGATTAAAAAAGTTGTTTTTAATTATAATTTAGTAATTTTCACTATTCATCAGAATATGAAAGTTATCCGAAAAGTACCAAAATTTCACCTTAGGCTAAATTCGATAATCCGAATCCAAAAATGAAGTCCATTTTGAGATATAAAATTTCTAAAATTTTAAAAGGTGGTTATTACTATTCACAACGGCTAGTTATAACAATATTTTAATAGCATATCGTTGTTTAGTGAAACTCGGTATTGCGTACTATACATGCTATCGAGGAAGGCCGTGATTGCGTGTAATGCAAGGAAAGTCAAAGATGTGTGTTCTGCAAGCTCCTTTTGGTGTAGCGTACAACACAAGACATTAATAATATTAAAAAGAATATTTTTCATAAAATCTCGAGCTGTTACATTCTACCCCCCTTAAAATGAATTTCGCCCTCGAAATTTGTCTGGGTTATAAATGGATTACTATTCGAAAGTTTCTTTAATAGAAACCCACATCGTAAAAAGGAATACCAAAACCAATCTTTAAAAACAAAGGTATGAAACGTAATGGTTACCCCAAATAAACTAATCACTGGGTTTTCACATAGGTGAAAATATGGATATGGAAGAAAACTCTAACCATCATGTTCTGATGGAGGGTGGTAGAGAACATGGCTATGGAAAATCCAACAATCACAAATACATAAATTTGTGACGATCTAAGGTACCATCCGATTAATCAGATATAAGATCACTAGGACAACATTTTTTTTGGTTTTCAAGATCGTTTCCCTAAATTTGAATAATTTGAATTAGAATAAATACTTACTTTATTTTGGTACAGTCGCACTATTGTCCATGCCTTGAACAATTTCCACTTCATCTCTTAAATAAATGAAGTTGAATTTGTTATTCGTG
This sequence comes from Viscum album, assembly GCA_963277665.1. NCBI lineage: Eukaryota > Viridiplantae > Streptophyta > Magnoliopsida > Santalales > Viscaceae > Viscum > Viscum album. The sequence continues at coordinate 82,529 of CAUJRU010001655.1, forward strand.
AAGTGTTAGAAGATCATGTGATAGAATGACGGGTCATTCCATCTGTCTCAAACAAAAGGTTAGAAAAAATTATATACATAAGTCGATCTATAGTGAGATTAATCATATATGTTTCTTAAAATGGACTTATACTTCATATATCATACTACTTAATATAATAAAACTAGTTTCTACTAAACAGGGACTTCCTGTAGGCCAGTGGTAGGCGATAAAGGCCAGTCACACTTCGGTTGTGGGTTTGATTCCCACAGCCTTGTCCGAAGATATGGGCTGTCGCCCGTCCAGCAGGTTGTCCTTTTTCTAAAACTACATTACTATAACATCCCATCAATAATATCGAAAATCTTATATCCTTAATCTAACTTATGTCCAACATAATCCATTCTAATCTTTAGTCTTATCTATAATACTACAGTCCACTCTCATAATATAGTGAAAACGATTACCAGAGATTTAATATTGTTGTTAATCCCCATATATCATAAGATATGTCTTGTTGGTCACATTCCAAACATTCATAGGCCTTAATCATGTATTCTCTTGAATACCCATTGAACCTTAGTGAAAACATGAATGCAGTTAAAAGTTAACTCTTTCCACATACCAAAATCCTAAAATTCTCTATACTCAAACCCTGACATAACCTTCTCCTTATATCAGTCATGAGCTCATGAATACAATCAAACACCTCATTATCTTATTATCCCTTCATTATGCGCATATCATCTAAATTCCAAAAATATCTGAATAACCTTTCATGGATAGTGGTACCATTAATCATACACTTTCATAACTCAAGGAAAGGCAACAGTGTAACAATCCTTAGATGCCTCCTTATTCCATAGTACCATGAGATTTCTTATACAACATTACACATGATAAACATGTAATCATTCCACTAAATTCTTAAACCATTGACCGAGCTTCAACAATTCTTTCATCTCACATAACATTTGTAGTCTCTTCATCATCATCAAAAAAAATACTTCCCATACAACCATACTGATTATCTTCATGAGACTTTCCCTTAGGGCATTGGTTTTCATAATGCCCGTACATTCCACATTTAAAACATTTAACCATTGTTGATGTCGTAGCAATACCGTTATTTTCATCCATGGTGTTAACTGAACCTTTTCCTTTGCACTTACTTGCTTTGTGTCCTTCTTTTCCACACCCAAAGCATCTTCCAGTTCCTTTGAAACATTCTCCTTGATGCCTCTTCCCACATGATTTACATAGGGGAAATTGAACTTTCTTTCCTCTGTGATCATCATGAAACTCCATCTTTCTCTTATTAGCCGAGTCAGAAAACTTACCAAATTTTACATTATTGATCATATTATGAGATTGTTGATTCGACATAATAATGATGTTTGGACTTCCAAATCCCATTTCATTATGAAGAATATCATTCCATTGTCCATCATATCCTCCATTATCGTGAATCATCTTGTTTCCAGTCATTTTCTAAAACCCAAAAAAAAAGAATAGTGTGAGAGGCAAAAATCATGCTAGGGAAAACAACATAATAAAGGTGGAGTATCCTCAATATCTAACATCTTAGGTTAAATTCTATGATCTTTACCGTAGATCTAGGACTGTATCCTATACGTATACTTATCCTTAAGGACATCCCTAGATATAACTTATAAATATCTCTAGGGATCTCACTAAAGTTCTCGCATCCTAGTTTCCAAAGGTTGACTAAACCTTTCCTCTGATACAAACTGTAGAGACCCGAAGCCTGACGTACATAGACTTTACATAACTTTTGTGGAATTCTTAGTACATAAAAAAATACACACACAAGGATCGTAATAGTTTAGTGTCTTTGGAAACTCGGAACATAATCTTCTAATCGTGGTGAAAGATCTTCAACATCTCCCATAAAGATCTTCCCCCTTTTTTTTACCTAAAACCTTTCTTTATATCCTGGGGAAAAGAAAACATAAAAGGGTGAGCTCAAATTCTCAGTAAGGGTAAACAAAAGAGAAATCAATCACATCATCTTCATAAGAACATAACTTTTGGAAATCTTAACCTGCAAAAGACCTCATAATTTCATAACATGGGATAAATCATGGCAGTGAAATGTAATCACAATAATCATAACATAAAATATGAAACATTGTGGCATACACACATAATCATAGAGAATCATTTCTTGTTAGTCAAGACTCATTGCCAATACTATCTTAGTGGACAAAGTCCCTTTCTGAATCGAGTAACCCTCGTTTCAGTCCTGTTTCACTGAACCGTTATAACCTACCATTCCATCCATGTATATCTCATGAGATATAAAATCTTTACCCAATGCATTTGAGGGAGATATAGGTCCCACCCATCTTATAATGAATCCTTTCTTATGTGTGCCACATAATCATAAATCATACATCATCGCATAACCCATGTAATAAAAATGGGATTCTTAAACAACATGACATCATAAAACAATTCATATAAGATAAAGGAATTCATAAAAATGTTTCCATCACAACATAATCAAATCCATGTAATAATAGGGATAAAAACAGAACCCTTTTATTATCTTATATGGAAAATAATTTTGATAAAATACTTGAACTTCATTCATGAGGAAAATATCCTCTCTACTTTAAAAACACTTTTCCTTTCTTAACATGTCATACAATTTTAAACTAAAAGAAGTTGATTAAAAATAAAAATTAATACTTGTAAAGGAAGATTCTTGGAAATAATTTTTTAGAAATCCTTTCATGCCGTATAAGTTAAAAAAACATTCTTCGTACTTATGTCGGAAAAGTCAAAAAGTACCTCGTACGAAAAACGATAAAAGATTCCTTTCATATTCATTACTAAAAACTCACCTAAGGGTAAAATTTGGTTTAAACAATTGTATGTGGGTGGAAATAACATTACATATTGAGGAAACATGGATGTGGATGACAAAATACACCCCAGTAAATTTCAAAGTATAAACAATCTCGGATAAAAATGAGATTGTGATATTTCCCTTACCTTAGGTCTGATTTGCTTCGTATGTGTCCGAACCTCCTGTATAATGATTTAAATAATGCCATTGACTTATTATAGAATCATATTCATTGTTATGATATCATATATGGTTCACTTATGACATTATATTACCCGTTCTTTTGTAAATTCCATGTTAAATAAGCGTTTTGGGTAAAATCGTTTCATTTATCGTAGGTGTTTTGACTTGTTGTTCATGACGTTATTATTACTTATATCATGATTTACTTACTTCCAGAATATAAAATATGATTTATATATCATATATATTCAGTATATATATATATATATAATAGATAGATAAATGAAATGAAAAACACCGTTCATTGAGACGGTAGTCCGTACGTACGCATGAACGACGTTTTCCTTTCCTTATTGTCTTGAATGGAAGTAAGTAGATGACATACATATATATATATATATATATAGATAAATCCAGTACCTTTATAATTTCATATATTTCATTATTATTTCTTATATATACTTTATAATCATTCTTAAATGGTTAACATGGATAATGAATCTCATCGCGTCGTGGATACGGTAGTCCGTACGTACGCACGAGCGATGATATCATTTCCATAAATATTGAATTGAATTGGAGTGGATTATAAAATATATCAGAATCAATATGATGTTTTAATAACTATGTATAGTTATTCTTTACACCATTATACCCATCCATGTAAGGTGGTGTTGGAAAATAGATTACACCACGGCGTAGAGACGGTATTCCGTACGTACGCACGCGCGGTGATTTCTTTTTCCGTAGGATGGATAGATGGTGAAATAGGGTTGTTTGATACTTATAATAACATATATGTATATGAGTGATACTGATGTTATTACTTCATAATGAAACAACCTAAGAAAAATAAGTGGAAGAAGAAATAAAGATGAAAGAATTGGTAACGATAATTACCTCTTCTTTGAAGCGCCTCTTTGAGACCTCCTCTTAGGGAACTAAAATTGGTCTTTGAGGAAGACCAGAACCTCTAGGCTGTTTCTAGGGAAGTGTAGAAGATATTTTGGCAGGGGTTGGCCGAGCTTGAGTGCTCAAATTGGTGTGAGGAGGAGGGGGAGGAGGTGTCCTTTTATAAGGGAGGAGAGGGGCACCTTAAGAATACCTCAAAATATTATTTTATATTAATGTCAAAATCGGTTTATAATGGTTCCAAAGGGTCTTATTTCGAATATAAAGTGGGGATGGGTCGATATACTATCAACCAATAGGATTTAGACAAGTTTAGGGTATTATTGTAACCTTATCAATTAGATTTAACTCTAAGTTAAATAATTTATCTTTTACCGTGTCTTTTTGTTTTCTTACAATATATGGTTAATAAACTTACTATAACAAGCAAAACGAACCCCATATTGTTTATTAATAATATATATATCATTATCTAAGTCATTTGGACGAACCTTAGATTTTTAGGAATAAAATTACAATTAATAATATAATATTAGATTTAAAAGCTATTTTGTGTCAATTTTGACACTATTTGATATATGATTTTTCTGAAGTCATAACAGAATTATATGTTCGAAACAAGTTGATTAAATCAACACTAATATATCATAGTAACCTAGAAAATTAGTGTAATTCATGAAAAGTCTCAAATTACATTCATTTGACCCTGTATAACATCAATTATGTTAATATTTTCTTAAAAAGGGTAATTACTGCATCATCGTTGTGTCATAAATAAATTAATTTATTTAAAGTCTAAAAAATAGAAATAAAATATAATTATGTAGTAAATCTTTTTATCTTTCTAATTAATATTTATAGTTGAATTTATCTTATGTATAACCCCATATTAAAAATGTTTTAGTTATTAAACCTTGATTTTAGCTATTTTAACTATTCATTAAATAAAATAATATTAAATGTCATAATTTAATCCAAATGGACCTAAATGGTCATATTGTATTCATAAGGTTGTTTTTGGTCGAATTACAATTATCCAATAGAATTAGGACATGTGTTAGGGTAATAGTAATATCATATTTACCATTAGTTGCCCAATTTACTATTAACCGTGGTAAAAAAAGTAAAAAGTTACTATTCACCGAAAATTATTTTCATCTCATTGAACAACATTTTAGTCCTTGATATTAACCGTGTTTGTCGGATTTTCGAAATTTCATTCACAGAAGCGGTAAAATTATGATTTATGCAAAATTCAGTTTTTAACCTACCACTTAGTGGTTTCACTATTCATCAAAAATTGAAAGTTTTCAAAAAAATGCCAAAATTTCATCCTAAGCTATATTTTATATTCCTAATTCAAAAATGAAGTCCATTTTACCAAATTCATAACATATAAGTTGCATTAATTAATTTTATAATTAAATCCCGCTGTTAAAACAAATAGCGTGTTTTTAAGAAACAATATCTATCAAAAGATTGACACTTGTTTATGTCTGTTTAAATGTGAAATTACATCCAATGACCAACATTGTATTAAATTGTAAAAATAAATTTTAAATATACTTTAAAATCACTCAAATTAATAATTTATCACTATTAATTATTTTGATTAAAAAAGTTGTCTTTAATTATAATTTCGTAATTTTCACTATTCATCAGAATATGAAAGTTATCCGAAAAGTACCAAAATTTCACCTTAGGCTAAATTCGATACTCCGAATACAAAAATGAAGTCCATTTTGAGAGCTAAAATTTCTAAAATTTTAAAAGGTGGTTATAACTATTCATAACGGCTAGTTATAATAATATTTTAATAGCATATCGTTGTTTAGTGAAACTCAGTATTGCGTACTATACATGCTATCGAGGAAGGTTGTGATTGCGTGTAATGCAAGGCAAGTCAAGGATGTGTGTTGTGCAAGGTCCTTTTGGTGTAGCGTACAACACAAGACATTAATAAAATTAAAAAGAATATTTTTCATAAAATCTAGGGCTGTTACAGCTACCTCTACCTGCTCGTATCCAGACAGGGATGTATTGCTCAGAATACTCATAAAATCTCTAAAATACCAAAATTCTAGTAAGTTATTCTATACTAATCCTCAATGTTCATCTTAGGTCTACATGCATTAATAAGAGTTTATCTAAATCTAGGTTACAAGCTTTTTACTAAACTTCCTATGATACCAACTGTAATGCCCCGACCCCAGTTACCCATGGTCGGTGCATTATTACATAACATTGGCCTGATCAAAAGAAAGATCAAATCTCGAAAGACCGATTGGTTTAGTAGCCTTGGAAACACTTGATATATTCATAAAGTTTTACATTACAACATAAAGTGAAAAACTACTACAACAACATATTGTCTCCATAGTCCACACTATTATCCCCTCATAATATCCATGCAGGTCATTCTTAATTTAATTCTTCACATACTGGGAAAAATAAAACACAGAAAAGGGGTGAGCTCAAATGCCTAGTAAAGATAACAATATAGCTAAAACTTTTATAAATAAAAATAAACATTTAAGGTAGTGTATAACTAAAACAAAAGCCTTTTAAACTTTAACTTCAACATAGTATGAAAGAAATAAAATGAAATAACGCCACTTACTTATTCACATGGATATTCTACTAATCGAATAATCACATGCAATATCAATAACCACTTTCATAATGATGGAATTCATAATTCTAGACTATCATACCCACATAGCCAAGGCCTCGTGCCAAGACTACAAATAAGATTTTTCCAAGGCCTTCTTCCAAGACACTAGTTTGTCTCATGAGACCTACCGATGCATCAAGGAGCTATAGCGGGCTCCACCAGTCACATATTAAGTCCAATGCATTTCCATATGAAAAGGTTTAAACATAACATAAACATTCGTATTAAAACTAGAATACGAAATGTAAATACTCCATCCATAAACCATGAATGGTATAAAAATAACACATCCACAGTCAAACATATCACAAAAACTTCAGTACAATATAGATGTTTTGTATCATAATAAATCAAATTCATATAAGCTTAAAATCCATCAAAGGATGTTGACATAGACGAAATCAAAACACTTTTTACAGAAATATCTCTTTCTATTTTGAAATCATTTATGAGTCATATATTTATAAGATAAAACATTCTCTTTGAAAATATTCTTATAAGCTTGTAAGGGAAGCTTCGACGATTTTATAATGGCGGAAAATAACCGCAGCCACCGTATAAGTTAAAAAAGCATTTGTACCATAATTCTGTCGAAATGGTTAAAAAGCACCTTGTTTGGAAAACGACGGAAAGATTCCATTATAAAACTCTTATAAAAAGTCAAACAAGGGTATAAATGACTTTAACCCATATACTTTTAAATAGTAATTTTTTTTTGAAATACATTTTTAAGAAACATAGATGTGGATGATAAAGAGATCCCAATAGTTTATTACATATAAACAACCTCGAATAATGAAGAGATTGTGAAATAACCCTTACCTCATACTTTTCCTTGGTTGGGGTAGGTTAACCTCCTGTATAATGGTGAAATAATTGTTATTAAATTATACAAGAATCATATACATTAATATGATATCATATATGATCTTTTAACATTGATTTGTTAATAATATCTTAGTATTATCGTTGTTTTTGGGTGTAAACTTACTCGTTTACTTTTATATTTTTTGTTATGTAAGCCATGTTTGTAATGGATAGGTTGTATCATAATCATATCCAGAATGATATCAAGTCCTTAGATACTATTATTAATCATAAAATGAGAATTATATTTGAATAGATTCGATAGAGAATGAATCTCATCATGTTCGTGGAGACGGTAGTCCGTACGTATGCACGAGCGACAATATCATTCTTTTGATATTAAAAATATATATAATTGGATAGTATATAATATATACAGAATCATTATCATGTTATATTTTTTATTTAAATGAGTTACACATCATTATTATACCCATCCGAATAACAATATATTGATTAACAATTACACCACGAGTGGTCCATTAATGATACACCTATCATGATATATTTCTCTTTGATGATCCTTATATTTTTAGGAATTTAATATCAATTAATAATATAATATTTGTTTTAAAAACTCTTTTATGTCAATTTTGACACTATTCAATAGTTTATTTTTTTGAAACTCATAATAGAATGATTAATTCAAAAAAATTTAGTTAAATCATTTCTAACATGTCATATTACCCTAAAAAATTAGGTTAATTCAATAAAAGGCTCAAATTATATATATTTGGGTATTTATAATATCAGTTATTTTAATTTGTCACTATTATGGTAATTACTACATCATAATTGTGTCATAAATAAATTAAATTATATAAAGTCTAAAAATTATAAATAATTTATCATTCTGTAGGAAATAGTTTTATATTTCTAATGAATATTTATAGTCGAAAATCCAACATATATAACCCTATGTAAAAATTGTTTTGCTAAAAGATATATGCATGTGTCATTTTTGTATTCATTTTAACTTAATTAAAATTAAGTGTCCCTATCACCTACATGTGGCTCCATGGGGTCCCAAAATCGACCCCAAGAGGCCTATGGTCGAACATGTATTAACCAATAAGTCTAGGACACGTTTCAGGGTAATTTAGTATTATTATAATATTATTTTTTAACCCTTATTTACCGGATTTACCCTTAACCATGGTAAATAAAATATTTACCGAAGTAATTATTCAAAATGTCTAAAAATAAAAGTTACCTATTTAAAAAATTTGAACATACAGATTTCAAATAGGGAATCCATTTTTCTAAATAAAAAACACCGAAGTGGCAGAAATTAATTTAAAATTAATTCCCGCTGTCAAAACAAAAAGTGTGTTTTTAAGATATAATAATTATCAAAAGATTGATACTTGTTTATGTTCGATTTAATTGTTAAATTATGTCCAATGAAAAACATTGTATGAAATGGTAAAAATATATTCTAAATATAATTTAAAACCACCCAAATTCATAATTTATCAATATAAATTATTTCGATTAAAAAAGTTATTTTTAAATAAAATATAGTAATTTTCACTATTCATCAAAATATTAAAATTATCTGAATGGTACCCAAATTTCACCTTAGGCTAAATTCGATATTCCAAATCCAAAAATGAAGTCCATTTTGAAATATAAAATATATATAATTTCAAAAAATAGATATTACTATTCATAATGGCTAGTTTGATTGGTTATGGTGTGTTAGAACTCGTTTTTTCGTACAACTCACGCTATAACATTATTCAAAGAGAAGCGTAACGTAGAAAATTGGGGTGTTACACAGCTGATCACTAATCAGTTGTCAAGGCATACCCTTAGAGCGGTTGATGTGGAGAGTCTGAGCGATCTTTTAATGGTGAACCATTATGCATATGTTTTCCCTGATGATGTTTCAGGTTTACCTCCTCACATGGTAGTGGACTTTTACATTGACATTTTCCCCGGGAAATCACCGATATCTACACCATCATATCGGATGGATCCCATTGTTGTTTTTGAGCTGCTGGTATAGGTGGAGGACTTATAGAGGATGGGGTTCATCTGTCCCAGTGTTTCACCTTTGTATGCCGCCAATTTGTTCACCGAGAAGGAGGATGGGAGCTTGAGAACTTTTGTTGACTATCAGCGCCTCAACTTGGTGACTGTGAATAACAAGTACCCACTTTTGAGGATTGAAGACCACTTTGATCAATTCAAAGGATCACATTTATTCTTGAAGATAGACTTCAGGTTAGGTTCTCACCAGCTCAGTGTACGAGATGAGGATGTGCAGAAGATGACATTCATGTGTCGGTACAACCAATATGAGTTCTTGGTCATGTTGTTCGATGTGACCAACAATCCAGTAGTGTTCATGGGGATCATGAATATGATCATTTAGCCATTCCTTGATCGTTTTGTAGTAGTCTTCATAGATGACATTCATATCTACTCGGCTACTGAGGAGGAGAATACCAATCATTTGATGGTAGTTATGGACACACTCCGAGAGCACTAGCTTTAAGTTCAGCTCTTGAAGTCCCAGTTATGGATCCTAGATGTTAACATTCAAGGACATGTCATCTTAGATGCTGGAAATAAAGTGGATCTTGAGAATATTTAAGTGGTACTTTCTTGGGATCCACCCAAGAGTGTGACTGAGGTACAAAGTTTCTTTTGGACGGTTACTACTAGAGATTCGTGCCAGATTTATCTAGAGTTATAGCACCATTATCAGCATTGAAGAAGCAGGGGGAACCCTTCCTATTGTTGGAGAGATAACAGCTGAGTTTTTAAGAGCTGAGGTAGAGGCTAAATAGTACCCCTATCTTGAGGCATCCATAGGAGGGCGTTGAGCATGTATCCTACTAAGACACATTAAAGACCGATCTCGGATTTTTCCTGATGCATGAGTGAGAAGTTATTGTATATGTTTCTTGATAGCTAATATATCATGATAAGAACTATACTACCCAAGACCGTGAGTTAGCCATAGTGGTATTCACCTTAAAGATGTTGTGACACTATATTATGGGATAAAATTTTACGGTACACTATTATCACTAGAGTCTCAGGTATATCATCTCCCAGAAGAACCTGAACCTAAGATAGTGACATTGGCTTCAGTTCCCCTAGAACTATGAATTCAAGATATTTTATACTCCTATGGAGAGGAACGTTGTAGAATTTGAAATAATTAGTAAATCTGGTATTCAACTGCAAGGTGAAGTGACGTTAAAGCTATCCAGTTTGCAGATATCCTTAGTGGATCGAGATGGATATGATTTTATTCAATCTATTAATGTCAGTCCCCCACTCCTTCAGCGAGTCAGAGAGATGAAACATGTTGACACTGATTGAGAGGCTCAACGTTCTCAGATATCCACTGGACATTCACCTAATGGATTTTCTAATGGTGGGGAGCATGACATCGTTTTCAGAGGACGTGCCATGGTAACCATGTCTTTTCGGGAGAAAGTGTTGAGGGATTTCCACACATCCCCTATAGCAGTTCATCATGGAGTTTTGATGAAGTACTAGAAACAATGACGGCAACCCTGGTGCTTGGGAATGTAGAAAGCAATAGCTATGTTTGTCTCTCGGTGCATCATTTGTCAGCAAATGAAGGCCTAACATCATGTTCCAGCAGGCTTAGTTCAGCCTTTAGAGGTCACAGAGTGGAAGTGGGATGGAATTTCCATGGACTTTGTGAAAGGAAATTCATGTACACCCTGAGGTCATGATTCTCTCTGGGTGATCATCAACCAACTCACCTACTCACCCCACTTCCTACCGATCAGAGAGTTGGGCTCTAGAGAGATTTTTAAATACCCCTATGTGCAAGAGACTGTGAATCTACATGGTGTTACCTCGACGATTGTATCTGATTGTGATGCAAGTTTCTCTTCACGACTATGGAAGGTGTTGCAGGAGGATTTCAGGATGCAACTTCATTTGTGTACTGCCTTTCATCCTTAGATGGATGGCCAGATTGAGTGGACCATTTAGACCCTCTAGGACATGATGTTTTCTTTCGTCCTCGACTTCTGTCACTGCTAATAGGATCACTTTCCCTTGGTGGATTTTTCATTCAACAAAAATTATCACTCCACCAATGGGATGGCACTATTCGAGGCTATGTACGACCAACCATGTAGATCACCTGTTTTCTAGACTTACCCAGGGGAGTCCACACTCATTGGACAAGAGATGGTACGAGCTTCCATGTAGATGGTATAGATCATCCATGAGTGGATGGAGACTACACAGACAAGGAATACGACTTAGGATTATAGGAGACGGTGACCACTGGAGTTGAAAGATGGTGACCACAACTTTCTATGGGTCTCTCCCCGACGAGGTTTGCAGGGATTTGTCCTGGGCGGAATGTTATCTCTATGGTTCATCAGACCCTTTCACTTCCTCAGAAGAGTTGGAGTGGTGTCTTACCACCTAGCACTTCCCCCTTAGTAGTAGCAGGTGCCCGGCATTTTTTACATATCCCAGCTTAGGAGATACGTGCAAGACTGTACTCACATATTTGACTGGGGTGAGCTTGACATTGACAATGGGGAGATGTTTTCATAGGATCCAGTGGAGATTGAGGACTGAAAGTAGAGAGACCTTCATGGACGATTGATAACTTTGGTTTGTATACTTTGGCAGCAGGAGAACCTCGAGGAGAGCACATGGGAGAGGGAGGCTTTGATTCATGCTCAGTACCCCCACTTTTTCCACTATTTTTGTGATGTAGCTTTCGGGGACACAAATCCTTAAGGTGGGGAGAATGTAATGACCCAGAAATCCCATCAATTTTTTTTTAAATTATATGGAAATCTTAGAGACTTTTGTTTCATACAAGTCATGATTCTTAGTCATGAGGAGCATGGAATGTTTTTCCAAAGTTTCTTTTCTACTTTAAATAAGCATGTGAGCGGGTTTTTGTTACTTTTGAACCAGTGCTCAGAATTGATATCAGAAGGCACTGTTGATCTTGCAGCGCCAGTAGTTTCTTATGGAGACCTCCACCTCGGTTGTAGTTGGTCATGGGTGGAATAAAGATTTTTCTACCCGTCGTGGGAATATAATAAAAAAGTGGAAATAAAAATAATATATCATTATTTTTATTTAACTTTTGAATTCTTTTGAATTCGTGGTGGGGACCACTCGATCTCTTCAACCCAACATTTTTTAATTGTTCAAAAACCACACCATTTAATGATTACATTAAATAGAATCATTAAACCCATCAATTAAGGGGGAGGATCTTCATCACCTTGATTGGGAACTTGTTTTTTCTGGAGAAGAAACTTTTTGGAGGATCTTGCAGGAGGAGACCCCCCTTAGAGGAAGAACCCTTCTCCTTTGAAGAAAACTTCCCCAATGAAGAACTTAGTCGAAGGATCTCTAATGAGGAATGACATCAATGATGACCAACCAATGTCCATCTTTCCCTCTACTCATCGATGTCAATGAATCATTATGGTATGGATTGATGTTTTTGTATACAACTTACCCGGTCCTTGTCATTCTACTTGATTTAAGAACAAATATGTCGTTTTCTACCATTATAATGTGGAGCGTTTGGGTCAGATGAAAATGGACCGACCCCTCCACAACCTTTGTAGATATTGGTGTCCATCATGGCATGTTTTCAGGTTTTTTGAATCCTCACCGCGGTGGTCTTGAATTGATGATGAAATTATGAGATGAGTGGAGGAGTCTTCAGAATGATGATCAGACGATAGGGCGCACCCGGTGACCCAAGGAACGTCTCCGACAACCGGTTTTGGCAACTGGCGCCGATAGGGCTCAAGAGCAGCGGACGGTACCCCGGCTGGCCACAACGACGATGACAGAACGACCGTGCCACCGTAGGAGGCTCGCATCCCTTCAGTCGTGGCAGAGTAAAGGCAACGGACAGTGCAAGGTAGACCACATGAAGGGGGCGGCAATGTGCGTCTCCACCAATGGGCTTGCAGGGGCCTGGGCACAAGGCTTCCGCGACAAAGGAGGGGCAGCCGGCTCATTGCCGGTCGTCGGTGGTGGCACAATGTGTGACTGCGCGATGGAGGTGGACTGGCCATCCGGCCATCCGATCAGTCGAGCGGGACCCCCGAGTCCCGCATGCCAGCCACTGGCGCAAAGTGGCGCCAACCAAATGGCCACCCAACCCGAACATCTGGGCATTTCGGGGTACCCATAGTTTCCTCCCCCATGGGTGGCGGATAAGGCGGACCCCTCCGTGGGGCCGCCCAGCCGCGAGCCTCTTGTGTGCCAAACCCAGCAGGCCGGGTCGGATCCCGCAGGACGGGCCGTACCCAGGGTCGGACCCGGGTCCGATTGGGGCGACCCGTGGCGGTCCAACAAGGTCGGACCGGACCCGGACCAGATTCGACCCATTTATGCTCTTTCAGCCATAACATGAGCTAAGATCGTCCATTTGACGAATAGTCTACTATTACAGAAACCTTGGTTCGAGATAGTCCTTTTGGTATACCGCACAAGATTAATGAATGAAGATGTGGTATGGCTGGGTTTGATCGAACATGAATCCATCTGAGCCATTGACACTCAAAATACAATAATTTAGAGACCGTAAATCTGTTTGACGCACCGTCTATTGCGTTGAGACCCCTATTATGTGGAAGTCCCTTGGGGATACATTTTCATGGGACATTGTGTTTTTTGGAGTATAAACCTATGGTTTGAAGAGTGTATCCTTCTAGAATCAAGGGAGCTTCGTGGGCGAACCCTAGGGATGGCTGTAACATGAAAATGGGATCCTATGTGGGTCTTTGACTTAGGATCCTACTTCGATCAGTGTTCCAGGATCCCACATGGATCTTCTCTAGTAATCCACATGTGACTACTCTAGGATCCTTCATGGGTCTGTTGTACTAGGATCCTACACATGTCTTATGATTTAGGATCCTACATGTTATCCCTCTCAACAGATTCAGATGATTGATTAGTTTCTTTTAATCATCATTACTACCATTCCCATGTTATACCTGTTGGGAGATGAGTTATAATCATTGTGGTGAAACCATTTTGGTTCTTATCTATATGGTGTTACCTAAGAGGTACTCACTAGTGTGTTGTTACCTTTGTGGTACTTCTTCCATCAAGGAGAGTAGTGCAATTGACTCCGGAGATAGATCTGTGTGCAATCATGAAAACGTAGGTATATGATTGGGAGTAATCAAATGTAAGGATGTTTGTTACTTAGTATCTTTTCATTGTACTCTTAATTTTAGGTTTATCATCTGTGTATATTGGGAGACCTTCAGAGGTCTCAAGGTCCCTACTGAGTATAGTTGTACTCATCCCTACACAGGCAATGCCCGCACCTTGTTGGGTCATGTGCATATAAATGATAGCATTGATCAGGGATATTGGTGATAGAAATAAGGCTTCTTGGAGGTGGATTTATATGAGACATACCACAGGGATGACTTGATCGAGAGTTGTACATACCCTTCAGGTAAGATTCCTAATGGATGATACATGAGGTGTTTCACATTCTGTTGTATTTCTACTTTCAATTGGTCTTGTATAATGGCCCTTACATTCCACACACATTTTACTATAGTAGTTACTTTTGGTTACTCCTTTTTGTTTTTTATGACTGTGTGTGTTGTAGGTTTTAAAGGAATTGCTTTCCTGATTACTAGAATATTCCCTTGGCCTTTAGAAGGAGGGATTGGGGAAGTCATGACACATGCCCAAAGGATGGGTCATGATAAGTATAATAATAAATATAATGATCAATGAAAATAATACCGTATGAACATCACATACCATTCACATGTCGTTTGTGGTCTCTTTTATCATCAGAAGTATAACTAGTACTTATACTAACTTCCTAATTATCATTAGGACATATCCACTTGGGAAATTTATTTTCATAATGAAAATACTTTCCAAATATAAAACATTCAATTTTAACCATGTTCCTTATAGTTCTATCCATTGAATAAAGCCAGAATACATGGGGTGAGAAACACATTTCCTATAAGAGAGCCACATAATCATGAAAAATTACTTAGAGGATGTCTAAATCATGACAAATTCCTTGTAATATATGGAACTTTTGGATTGTCAAAGGTTATTCATAATTATGATATATTCAAATCCTTAATAACGGATCATGAAGGGTGAGTGAATTCCCAAAGCACATCAACCAAGAGTGTTAAACTACATGTGCCGCAAGCCTCATTGTCATGTACCAGATTACACATCATTAGGCCTAGGACCTCGTGTCGATGCCCTTACTCCTAGTTACTTCTTTCATAGAGCCACATCCAATTGAAGTATCTTGACAATGATGAATTTCTAGGAAACTAGTAACTCTATCCTTTTCCAAATTTCCAAGACATTATCCTCATCATCAACTCATTCATATACATATACTTAGAGAATTCCATTGATATATCCATAACACTATACTTAGTAATCTCATCAATGTTTTGTCGTCCTAGTTTCCAATGGTTGAGTAAACCATTCCTCTGTAAGTACTACATATACCTAGGCTTAACATACATGGATATTACATAATTTACCTGAATGTTCCATACATAACAAAAATACATGCCAGAGGACCATATTATTTTAATGTAATTTGAAATGTGGGAAAAAATCTTCTATCCTGATGAAAGATCTTCAACATCACCATTATAGATATCCCCCTTTATTACTTCAATGTAAATCCATTGTTTATAACATGGGGAGTGGAAACAGAAGAAAATGGTGATCTATGATGCTCAGTAAGGGTAAATAAAAAAATGTGTAAGAATAAAATGAATAAAAGGTTATGGAACATGAACATAACATTTGATGATAATACCATTAATAATAGTGATTATAATAAAGATTGTCAGTTAATAAGACATGAATCATATGGAAATAAATAACATAAAATATGAAATCTTTACATGGGAATAGAACATTGAATTATGGAAAACACATATGAAAATAAAAAACATATTTCAAGGCAGCCTACCAAGGACTTTGTAGCATGTTAGTCTTTGGTTTATCAACTATGTACCTACTTTGGGCATGGGATAGATTCTCGTGTACCTAATTGTTTTTTTCATGGAATGTCCTCCAATGTACCCACTTTTTTATCATTGGATATACTACTTTATACCCTCTTGTTTCAGGATTGTGATGTCCTCATATTTACCCACTTGTTTAAGGATTAGGAATCCTCCTGTTCAGCATCTATTTTTGGGATTGTGATGTCCTCACGTTTACCCTCTTGATTTGGGATTATGATGTATTCTCATGTAACCTATTTTTTCCATCTTGGTATGTCCTAATGTATAACCTCTTGTTTCTAAATTTAGATGTCCTACCATATACCATCTAGTTTAAAGCATGATATTTCTTCCAGTATACCCTCTTGATTTTCTCTTTAGATTCCATCCAATGTACCCTTTCAGCTTATAAAACTTTTATAATTTTCCAATGAATTTGAGGGAGATATAGGTCCACCAAACACTTAATAAATTAGTACAGATATGTTCCAAAAAACATTCATCACATCATAACCCACAAAAAGAGATGGATTTTATAAACATCAAATCATAACCTAAGAAATGTAATGGGTATCATTAAAATTTTATCACATCATATCCTATGGAAAAAATATAGGTTTCATGATCACTCAATAAAAGTGTAACCAATGAAAAGAAATGGGTTTCAATAGAATATAACATGTGGAAGAGAAATAGGTTTCATAATAATTATTTATTTTAATCTTTAACCATTCAGGGAAATAATATGAATGTATCTTTTACATCATTTCTTATTAAATAATTATTAACATCAATGGATGTCATCATATTTGGAAAATATTATTTAAATATCTCTAAAAAAAATTCTTGATGAAAATATCATTTTTTCTTTGAAAACAATTTTTTAAAACATTGATCCATCAAAAAACCATTTCAATGAAAAATAATTTGATAACATAAAAATAAAACATGAAATAAATTTTTAAAAACCATTTCTTTGACAAATTATGAATGAAACATGAAATTTTTTTAAAACCCTATTCCATGATGAAATATAAAATAACCTTGGAAACATATTAAAAAATTATTTTATTTGAAAAAATATTAAATATTTATAAGTAATGCTTGTAGTTTTTTGGAAAACTATTTCATTTGATGATACATTGAATGTTTTTAATGAAATATTAAAAAAATTGAAAACCATTACATTGAAAATAACATATAAAAAATATAATGAAGGTTTTTTATTTTTTATAAAATCATTTCATTTAAAATAAATAGAAAACTTAAAATGAAATATTGATTTTTTTAAAATGATTTCATTAAAAAAATTAATAACATATAAAGAATTATTAGAAAACCGTAAATCATTTCTATAATTATTTTTTCCTTGAAAATGATCTTCAAATACCATTCAAAAAATAAGGTTTTAAGTATAATAATTTCTGATTGAAGAGAGAGATACAGTGATTTTTTTTTAAAAAAACTGTATAAATTATCATAATTTACAAATACTATAAAAAGTATTACTTATACATTTATATATCATTAATAAATATATCATTAGTACGGTCATGAGTTTTCAGTCTTTATCGAACAAAATATTTCCTCAAAGGATGCAAAATCATAAATAATATCGAAAAGCGAGGAGATTGTTTCAACAAACTCTTACCACTTGGTTACATTGAAACGTAATACCCTTTTAATAAAACAAAATTAAAATAAGATTAAAATATTATGAATATAAGTATTTTTATTGTACAACATTTCAAAGGTGGTATATACCCTTTTTTGTAACATATTTGGGTATAATATGGCATGTGTCTCCGAGAAGTCAATTTGAGATAATATAATTTTACAGATTTTCTAAATTTTGAAACATAGTCGCCATTAAATAAATAAAATAAAAATGATTTAAAAATATACATAAATATAATTATACTAATCATATAATAGATCAATGGGATTTATATACACCTCAAAATAATGTCTGATAAATAAAGTATGTATCTATAAAAATAACAAGTGTGATGAAACTCTCTTACCTTGTGTCTTGACTCTCATCATAATAGTTACAAAATCCTGTATAATTAATATAAAATTATTAAAAATAAATCACAAAAGTATATTTATACTTATAATTCCATATACAGTTTGATTATGACTTTATATTACCATCGTGTTAACAATTTTATTATAAGGATTCACTTCGGTTAATATCTGCTTTGTTTTTTCACTTCTGTATTAATTTGACATATCTTTTGTCATTATTTTTAAATATGAATTTAAAGAATTTAAATCATGATTTAAATATAATTTATATGTATTATATATGTATTATAATAATCCAGTGTATATAGAATCATGAAACAAAATACACCGTTCATGGAGATGGTAAATCAAACGTAGGTATGAATTCAACTTCTGTTTTACTAGTGTGTCGAATGAATGAAAGGAAAATACATATACATATATATATGTACATAAATATATCATAATTATATTATATTTATTATATCATATATATCCTATATATTAACTAAATGAATCATTAATACATTCCATGTAGTTTACGAATGAATCACATCACTTTTATGGACCGGTAGTCAACACTTCCACAAACGAAATTATTATATTAACACAAAATGGAATGTATAAAGAAATGTATTTATATAAGATAAAATAGATAATAAATAAAATATATAACATGTAAAAATTGTTTTCCCTCATAATTTACACCATGAATTACATTAAAGGAAAAATGAGCAATCATCATTTAGTGTGGTGGTTGTTTGTCAAACACGTAAACAATATGACCTTTTCCCATTAGAGGAAGTTGTTTGTAAGAGTAGGTGAAACGATTCGAATATAAAATCATTATATTTTTATAATACTTGTGTTTTTATATAATAATTATATAAATATATTGGAGTAGGTTGAGAAGGAAAATAAAAATAAAGGATCTGGAGATTAGAAGTCTCCTCTAAATCGGGTAACTCCTTTTGTTTTGTTCCAAAAATGATACCTTGGAATGATTAATACCCTAGATGAGGATTCTAAGTGGAATATATAAATTTAAAGAAGTATATTGGAAATATCTGTTCTATGACTAAGTGTTTTTGTTGGTTGTAATAATAGGTATAGTTGAGCGCCTTTTATATGGAAGAAAATAGACTCAGTTGGATTTGTTATGAAAACAAGTTAGGTTTACACAATTTATTAACTAAAAAAGACATATAACACTGAAAAAAATAATTATTTGACGTTTTATGGCCAAAATATTTCCTTAAAATGGGTTCTAGAATTTTTATTGGTCATTTGGGCCCCTAAGATTATGGTTTAGTCCTACTGTATGCTTAATTTTACCTAAATCACGATGATTAATTATAATTACTTTTACTAATTTTTTGGTCTAAAATTAAAATTATATTTTGAAAATTTCAAAATTGTACTCTATAAATTGGTTTATTTCAATTTTTCTAAAATTAATTCACTAAACTGGAAAAATTGAAATTAATGTTAATCCCGTATGTGGGAAAAATTAGTCATTTTTAATAAAGAAAAATGATATAATGTTTTTTATTTTTTTATATTCAAATTCAATGTGGAATTTATTATGATGGCCAAATTTTTATTAATATATTTATAATTTATCTAATTAGAACCTAATAAATTTAAATTATATCTTATCATTAATAATTATTTAAACGCAAAGAAATTTTTTAACTAAAATGTAGTATTTCTCACTATTCATCAAAAAAGATGTTTCATAGAAAAATAAAAAAAATTAAAACTACGATAATTTCTAAATTATAATTTAATAAAAAATATTTTATTAAATAATACATCTATATGTATCAAAAAATATTATTTTTTTTCTTCATAAAAAGACTTGGATAGTAGTTAATTCTAGAAAATAGTACTTTTAATCATATAAAGACTTTACAAAAAAATTCATTATAAATATATTTTATTTATAAAAAAACATTAAAAAACTTTTGAAAAGTTGATATTAATATTAATATTATGATATTTTAATTTCTAGGTTATAAATAAAAAGTTTAAATAATTCTAAAAATAAGATTGTGTTTCATATAAACTCATAATTTCGTGTAACGTACACCAAGTCGGTGTTTCATGTAGCGCATGCCAAGTCTGGTTTCCATGTAGTGAAAGCCATGCGAGGGTTGCATGTAGTAAAATTTGAGTACGTGTACTATGAAATGAATGTTTGAATTATTGTTTTATTATACATACACACACACACACACACACATATATATATATATATAACTACTTCCAGCACCACTCCAAATCCAGAATATCAAGGAGATAAATTAATTAGAAAAACAATAAAAAATTCATAGGGTGTTACATATAACATATTTATATTATAGTAAATACTTATATAATGAATATATAATATATTAATTTCACAGATTATATTATTCAAATAATAAAATCATGATCTAATAAGGATGATTAAGAATAATAAGTCAAAAATTATATGAAAAAAATGAATATAGCAGAAATTTAACATCAACATGTAATTGATTATAAACAGGTTGTATAAAGACAGAATAAAATAATATATGGTTTTAAATATAATAATATGCCTCTATGATATATTCAAAATAAAATTATAGTAATTTTATATGATGTTTGACTGTGTCTTACGAGAGTCAAAACATAAGGTAAGGGTTTTCTCATCAAACATTTATTTTTTGAGATTTATGTGTTATTCACCCCTAATTTATTTTATGTGGTGTATATAATTCTCATGAATATGTTCAATTATTATTATCCTAAAATTTATTGGTATTTTCATATCCATTTTACAATCTTTATTTCATGGGGTTTATTTTTTAAAATTTACAAAATTTGTAAAGTACTTTTTTTAGAAATTTCTCTTCTCCGAGACACATGTCATGTTATACAACTATATTCTTCATTGTGGTGTATAAACTATAATTTGGTATTTTATATAATGAATATCCATATTTTAATTCTATTTAAAGATTCATATAATGTCATTTTATTATTTGGGGAGTATGATTCAATGATACCAAGTGGTAAGACATTATTTAATCAATCACATCATTTATCAAGATTGTTTTTTATTATTCATTAAATAATGAAATATTATGATCCATATTAACACAAAAAACATGTAATAAATTCTACTTTGACTAGTCATTATATATTTATGTATTAGTGCCATTTTACTAATATTTGGTACTTCAGATAATTATGAAAATGTTCTTATGAAAATATACCTCATTTCAATCATTAGTAGGAATTAATTTTTATTCAAATAACCATGTTCTAAAAAAATTCAGTTTTCAAAAATGAAATTTTAACACATTTTAAATTATAATGTTTTTTAAAAATGTTTTATGGTGTTAAAAAATTCCTTTCTACATTTTAAAATCTATTTTTGAAGAAAAAGGTTCTCACAAATGTTTTATGTTTTAAAAATAGTTTTTTCAATGAAGAATGAATACATTCATCAAGAAATTTATTTAAACTATATTTCAAAAAAAATCCATATACGATGAAATATATGTGTGTTACTCGTGGATTTCTATTAAAATTATTCAAATTTTTGTTTCATATAATTTCCTTGAATGGTTTATGTTGTGAAGGAATGATTTTTATGAAACATGTTTTTATTTCATGACTTATATTCTTATGAATCCTAATTCATTTCAAGGGTTATTCTTTAATGAAATGAATATGAATCCTGTCAATTTTCTAAAACTTATGATAACATTTCATTTTTAGTATACCCATTTAATTTCAAGTGTTATTATATGGTTAATTATTATGATCTAGTAACACATATGTATATAATTTCATTTTGATATTGGGAGACCTATATCAACCTCAAATGCATTGGGTAAATATTTATATCTCATGACAAATACATGGTTGGATTGAGGAGTGAAATATATTTTGTAATGGTCTTTTTCTTCTAAGATGGCATTGGGACTGGACCTTGACAACTATGATGGTTATGTGAGTGAACCATGACTACCAATATTGTATAGGGAGTGAACCCATAATATTAAGATGTATTTGGAAATAACCCTTGAAATTTATGGGAATAATTTTATATGCATATGTGTCGGGAAAAATTCATTTCTTATTCCAATGTTATTCAATCGTGGATTATTATTTTGATTTCCTTGGTATTGAGGTCTTATTAACTACCAATATTTTCTTCCATGATTCATGTTTATGATCTTTTATTTTTATGTTATTATCATATAATGTTATGATAACATTATCAAACCCTTATTATCATGTTTAGGCTTATATATCTTCCTTATTTATTCTTATAGAACATCAATTTTCTCCCCTTATTAAGTTTTATTTCCACAGGTTATGATGATATGTATTATATATGACTTGTCTAAGATGTTTTATTGTCATGAATAACCTAGTGAGAGATAATTTAGATCATTTATATAATAGTTTTTATGGTTACATGTATTCGAAGGAACTAAACTAATACGATCATTGGGTATCGGTTTTTTTAATGTATTATGTATTCCATAAAAATGATGTAATGTTAATGTATGTTATGTGAGTCTATTTATAGATGGTATCAAATAAAAATTTTATATAACCTTTTGATATTATGTGAAGAAATCATTAGTGAGAAACCTAATAAAATGTATATGTATAAGTTTAAGAATGATTAAAAGGATAAGAAATTATCCTGGAAATTTTGAAAAAGATAGAGTGAGTGGTTTCCAAGAAATACATCCATGTACAGATAATAAAAGTGATTTGTATTTGAAAAAGATTTACATAGGGGTTAAAACACAAAAAACAAAGTATTGATCTAGATTCATTCGGGGAATGGTGCACGATAATGGGCCTTGCAGTAAACATGGTTTGAATCTCCAAGGGGATATGCATTGAAAATTTATAAACATTTAATTAACCATCATGAAGAATTTAAATTTAAGATGGCTATGAATAATCTAGGATAAATGTAAGGAATCAAAGATTAAAAAAATTGTCATAATTTATACATCCTATATGTTTTTTAATTATTATATGGTTCCCTGCTATGATAATTAATTTTACTCTATGCATTTGGTTTTAGTAAATGGTTGGAACCTGAAGGAACCACATCAATGCAGAGTATGTCAGTAAATAAAATGAATTTTCTCCTGAGGATCCAAATGATATGGGTTATAGAATATAGAATCTCATTGCTATGATCACCCAACATTCGTATTCTATAAATCAAGATGGACTTCCAAATAATAAATGGACGGAACCAATTTATTTTGAGTCCTTCATTCGTAGTGTCAACCTTTTTTAAATTGGTATTCTAATCCACATTTTTATGAAAAACGAATTATTACCATAGAAACGATATTCCCAAATCCTGAGTGTTCGATGAATGGGGAATTCATTTTTCTTTTTTATCAGTTAGAAGGTGAAGTAGACTAGTGGTGGATGCTAATCATGAATATGAATAAGAAAGATGAAATTGAATCCTATGATTGGGATGAGTTGCATAAAATATTTATAAATAATTAATTTCCTCCTATTATTTGTAAAATGATAGTGAAATATTTCCATCAGTAATATAAAAGGGAAAATGAATCTATTTGTACCTATGAGGATAATTTCGCAAGACATGTAAGGTAAACGTCTTGTAATATCATCAAACCCAAACTTGTAGTTGATTGGTTATTCATTGTATTAAATCCAAGTACCATATACAAATTATCCATAACATAATTTAGTCTCTATGAGGTGATTGTTCATTTTGCTATAATATATGAAATAGAGGATGTAGTTGCGTATCAACCTCATGGTTTTGAAAATAATTGGGTGGTGGAGTTCAATGTAAAATATAAAAACCTTGAATAGAATAAGATAAGATTTTGATTATGTTATCTGTGTTGAATGAAACATGGATGAAGTTTTCATATGGGTTATAAAAAATGTTTTCAGTGTGAAAGGTAATATCATTAGGGATTTTATTGATAATGTGATGTTATGAACATAGATAACCATGTTAATGGAGAGAAAGCTATACAGAACGAACCTCCCCCACTTTAGTGCTAAAATTGTATGGAGAATGGGAATTATGGTACCATCTGCCAAAAATAGATGTTTACTGATAATGATCGTTGTCAACATCCACATAAGCTATGTGATAAGTGTAAATATCATGAGATAACTATTTTTAATTATGTATGTGATAATGAAATGGTAAAAGGTACACTTACCATCACCTCTAGAACGGCTAATTTCTTATTTAATTTGTATCTACATATTATTTTTTTATTTCACATATAAATAATTTAAAGAGGATGTCATGATTCCCCCACAATGATTATATGTGGATTTAAGAAGTGTATACCCATAATGGTGTGATGATTTCATGTCATGCATACGATTACACTCTAGTTGATATTTGTGGGAATGTGCTTCCTTATAATCATTTCATTATTACATTGGTTGAACTTGATGTCATTTTAGGCATGGATTGGATTTATCTACATAAATTCCACATCAAATTTCGAGAAAGGGAATATAGGTTTGATATTCCAAACCAACCTATGATAATTTTTCTATTTGACGTGATTTATGAACTACTAATATATATTACATCTAGTGTATAGTACTAAATTACCATTTATAAGGGAAATTAATCATAAATGGTTTGGGAGAAAATCAATATCAGTGATATTGGAATTTTTCTGATTTTGTGGTTGTATTTCTGGAATATTTTTCCATCCATCCACCAAAATCTAATGATTAGTTCTTCATAGATCTCATAACTAGTTTCACAAAAATTTCCATGACTCCATATTGAATGGCCCCAATTGAGATGCATGAATTTAAGAAGAAACTAAATCAAAACCTTGATATTGTATTCATTCTGCCAGGTGTGTCACCTTGGGGTACAACTATTATTTATGTGAGAAACAAATTTGGATCAATGTGACCCTAAATTGATTATAGTGAGTTGAACAACATCATGATCTTGAATATGTATCATCTTCTCTATATTGATGTCTTTTTCGATCAATTGTGTGAAGATAAATACTTTTCTTATATTGACCTTCATTTGGTAAGTCATCAATCGAGGGTCCAGAATGATGATATACCAAAACAAAATTCCATAAATGTTATGGAAACTATTAATATATATTGATTCATTTTTGTTTCACTAATTCCCCTTTTATATTCATGGATTTTATTGATATAGTATTTAGAGATTACCTCGATCAGTTTGTGGTTGTATTTTTAAATTATATTATTATATATTTAATGTGTAAGGAAAACCATGATGTCTAAATGATAATTGAACTAAATACCATAATTAAGGATGAAACGTATTTAAAATTTACATTGTATGAATTTTGGCTAGAAAAGGATTCATTTTTGGGTCATATAATCTCAAGGTAGGGCATAACAATCGATCCATAAAATATAGAATCTATTGAATATTAGATTATACCAACCATGATGAATGAGATAAATATTTTCGGTGAATCTATAATGATATTATAAATGGTTTTAAGAGAAATTATCATGATATATTATCCTTTCACCATGGTAACACAGAAGGGTGCCAAATTCCTTAGGATAGATGGATGTGAAAAAAATTTCATAGAACTGAATAGATGGTTAGTCAGGGAACCTATGTATACATTACACGTTAGTGGAGAAGGGTTGTTAATCTAAATTGATTTATTCAATAAGATATTGGGATATGTTCTTATACATAATAACATGGTCATAACCAATTCCTCACAAAAATCGATGATTCAAGAGAAAAGTTAACAACCTCATGATTTGGAGTCACCGAGGGTATTTTTTTAATTAAATATATAGCATAATTATCTGATGGAAAGTTATAATTTTTAGTGATTTTTGAATGGATCATCATACACAAAATAGCGAAAAACACATCACATTGATCTAAAATAATATAGGCCCATCAAAACATTATTATAAAACTTCATCCCCTCACATGGAAAAGAACCCAAGTTGAAGAAGGAGTATGTACATTGATTTGTGGTTTCCATAGTTTCCAAATAATCCTCAATCATATTAACCTCCCACAATTTATGAGATATGTCAATATAATTTCCCATTGGAATTTTACATTTTCGGATGATGTATTCAATATTCCATGGATTTATTCCTTTGCTTGTTAGTGCTATATAAGGAGTCATAGATTCTATCTCCACCATCTTCAGAACAATATTCCTTTAGATGCATATCTCCTGACCCTCCACCATCGCATGTCCTTATGCTAGAAAAACATCACATCCACCATATGATGTTGAAAACGCACCAATCATTGACGCCTCCAGGTTCATGAAAACACCTCCCTCACGCATCTCTGTCCTTTGTAAAGACCCATATGTATTAAAATTTATCCCCTGTTAAGGAGGCCGCCATATTACCCATTGACCCTGATTTGTAATTCCTGCTTGATTTTCACCTAAGATGATCAGAAATATATCATTCACAGAGGGTGCAGATTGGGAATTGGGAAATAATTGAACCAAATCCAAAAGTGAGTTTTTCTTTTTAATTATCATACTGGCCTGAGATCCGTGAGCATTGTTGTGGTGATCATCATTCCTAGTCTCCCATAAAATCCATCATCCCTCTATGAGGAGAATTGTATTATCTTTCCTCTCATCCCCACTCAAGCTACCTACTCCAAAACACGAACTGAAAATATTCTCATGTACCTCACCAGACATATCCCAGCCAAGGAAGACAATGAAGGCTTTCTAAATTCATCTTGAACATTAACATTTATAAAATAGATTTCCCACTCACTCATGGATAAGGGACCAACAAGACCATCACCTATAAGACAAGTTCACTCCCATGAATTTCAAATTCTCATTTGTGGGTAGTGTTATGTTCCTCACATGCCACAACAAAAAATTATATTTGGAAGGGAGATCATTGTTCATCACATGCCACAACAATAAGATGGTTTGATCTCATAAAAGATTAGTACTGATCAATACATTAACAATCTGGGAAAGTGAACATGGTCTTTAATGCTTTGTGTTGAAAGGATCATGCTATCTTGTCCATGATGAGCATCATAAACGATATGATATATCATGATTTTCATTGGATAAATATGGAAATATTAAAAGAAGGTGTATAGTTTTATCTAGCTCATTTGTATATTCAAACCTCTATCCATGTGGATATTAAATAGTTGATGAATGAATATGTAGAGCTTCAAAAGAAGGTTAGAAATGTTCCTATGTTTAACATTGATCAAGATGGAATGATAAGGCTCGAGAACCTTGCATGTTTTCCATCCATACCAAATTTGATGAAGGATCTATTAGACGTTCCTCAAAGTTATTCATTCTCTATTCCTCTATGAAGTTAGAATATGTATACAGACATGAAATAACACTATTGGTGGGATGGCATGAAGATGTATATCACAGATTTGATATCTCAGTGCTTGGTATGCCACAATGTTAAGGCTAAAATACAAAAGTACAAAGGGATTCAGTATCCCTTACCTATACCATAATTGAAATTGGAGAACATCACTAAGGATTTTTTCATTGGACTCCCCAAAAAAATCAAAAGTGTTTAATTTTAAATGGGTTGTCGTTGATCATCTTACTATATCATCAAACTTCATTTATTTTTTATCGGACATCTCTCTAGGTCATATTTCAAAGATAAATATTAAGGAAGTGATAAGGTTGCATAGATTACCACATTCTATTATATCTATTTAGTATCGGAGGATTACATTAATGATCTAGAAATGTCATTAGCAATAACTTGATACATAATTTATTTTTATTACTTCTTTTAATCCACATTTGGATGGCCAGTCAGAATGAACAATTAAATCCATACATGATATCTTGAGATATTTTTATTTGTATTTAAAAGGTGGTTAGTATCAACACATCCTATATTTGTGTTTTAATAAAACAATATCATTCAGTAAAATGTTAATATGGATCCTTATGAAGACATCCAGGGGAAGAAAGTTAGAGCTCCAATGTGTAGTGATAATGTCGGAGAAAATAGAAATTGGGACCTGAGATCATTGAATAATGTAATAGGAACTTTGAACCAATTAAAAGCATATCAAGGAATCTAAATGTTGATAGAAATTTTATTTTCACATCCATATGTGTGATCTATAAATTTAATATTTATAGAATGTGTTTCTATATATCTCTCCTTATAAGACGTTTATTATATTCACGAATGAAGTTCAATTAATCCCTTAGTATATCGATCACTATGAAATTCTTGATTACATTGGGATTGTATCATATCTATTAGAAATTCCTATAAATATTTCTAAAATCTTGGATGTATTCTATTAATAACTCTTGAAAAATAATATAAATATCTCTTCACTTATATTTAACTCTTAGGTCATGCCATTGGAGAATGATCATTCTTACAAGGAACAACTATTTGAAATTCTCAATCATACATAGAACGTTCAATGAAACAAGAACACTCACTTGTTAAAAGTTTTTTTAAAGAAATAAATAGTTAGAGGAAGTTATGTGGATACATTAGAATATGATGAGGCAGAGTTACCATAATATTTTGTATCGTATTGATAAATATCATAGGTTAAATTCATATTAAGGGCGGTAGAATGTAACACCTTGAGATTTTATAAACATTTCATTTGGAATAAAGTAATTTTATTTTATTTATTGTGTTTCATATGAAACAAAGTTAAACTTTTATAATACTCTACCCCAAATTAATCTTGTCCCACTGGAAACACCAATCATGCATACATTACACATCACCCTTAGTTTCTATGAAACTATATTTCATTACTATAAATATTTAAACAATACAGTTATAAAGATGATGTTAAATTTTTTAACATGATTACTAGTAATTATTTTTTAAATAATTTTTTATAATGATTCTATAAAAATAAAATAAATTTATAATAAAAAATATAATTTTTTTTGATAAAGTCGTTATATTTTTGAAAATAACTTTTTCTCAAATAGATGACATTTTTTTTCATTACATGAATAATAATATTATTATTTTTAGAAAATTTTAAAAAATTTATTTTATAACATATACTTAATTTTTTAATTTTCAATTTCTAAATTATCTTAAGGTTAATTTATTGTATTTTTAGACAAAATATAATTTTTCGATTAATATTGACAAATATTGAAATTTAATTCAAACTTGTTTTTTAATATAATTTATTTATATTGTAAAATAATATTATATTTTGGTATTAATAATTAATTATATTAGTTTTAAATCAAAAAATACAGGAACATCATTATAACCAATTTCACATTGAAATTGGATATAGAAACAATTCAATCCTTTGTTGTTCTCCGCTTAAAAAAACATGTGTTGCGGCACGTCTACATGACTGACAATAATTTAAATAATACCAAATATATTATTATAATTTGGATAAATATATTCCATATTATTAAACATAAAAATTTATTATATCTAATAATGTATACATAGTTTTATATTTGAAACATTGTTGAAAGTAATTATAATTAATTACAACAATTAAGGTAAAAACATGATAACATTGTTGTTAAATATTAATTAGAGAGGGAAAATAACATTGAAACAATTCCAAATACATTGAATGGAAATATTTAGGAAAATTAACTACATTTAAGGAAAATTTAAAAATAATTTTGGTACATGATGATAAGGAGACCTCTCAATTGTAATTATAAGAATGCCACTTCTCCATCACAATAAAAAGTAACTCTACACATAACAATTTTCCACACATATAAAGCACCTTGGATCAACCAAAATATTCCAAAAGCTTCTTTAAACATATATATATTCAACTAAAAATCCTCAATTTTCGAATTAATCCAATCAAATAAGGCATTTAGTGTAAACCAGGAGGAGTTCTAGAATGAATTGGTAACATCGATCCATAATATCATCTATATTATTCTCATTATGCACCCCCTAAAATATTATAATTTTATGCTTATATAATAAAATACCCCTAAAAATATTATTATATCTTGTTATTATAATTTTTGAACCTATACCTACACACACATCCAACAAATGGGTAACGAACTTTTTGTTCATGTGTACAGCAGACTACTGCCTCAGGAAATGATGAAATTTGTTTTTCCATTACCACATTTCATTGATATGAATTCCAAAATACATAATTTTTTAGATGTTATATATTATATTTATGATTTATTGACACTAATTTTATAATTATATAACACATAACATCATTATTTCCATTTTAAGTAAATACGATAACATCGGTTATGGACTTGTGGGTATCACCTCCTCGAAGAGATGTGATTAGTTCACTCTTTACATGGAATGTTTTTAGGATGGTTTTAATAATTTTCTATTATAAATATGACATTATGATTCATCAGTAATTATATAATATATTCATATATTTCATTTACGTCCTTTCATTAAAAATTATTAAAAAATGAAAATAACATTCTTGTGTATGTTTGACATATCGTCTTCCAGAAAAGTGT
Source organism: Viscum album (assembly GCA_963277665.1). Taxonomy (NCBI): domain Eukaryota; kingdom Viridiplantae; phylum Streptophyta; class Magnoliopsida; order Santalales; family Viscaceae; genus Viscum; species Viscum album. The sequence continues at coordinate 113,570 of CAUJRU010001655.1, forward strand.
ATTTCATTTTCTATTTATAACATTTATAGACTATTATAAATAAATATATAATAAATATATATGATATTTATATCATTTTCTAAATTATTCAAATAATTAAATTGCTATCTAAGAAATAGGATCAAGAATAATAAGTCAAACATATATGAAAAAAAGCGGATATTTCCCAAAACATAACATCAACAGGGAATTATTAAAAAAATGGTAATATAAAGTCATAATAAAATCATATATGGTATTATATATAATAATATGGTTATTTATTATATGTATAATAAACTTATATTTGTTATAAATGATTTTTTAATGAGTAATATGAAATTCAAGACATAAATTAATGATTCTCTCATATTAATTTTATTTATATGAAATTTATGCCTTATTCACCACTAAATTATTTTGTGTGGTGTATATAATATCCATGAATATATTATATTATTACTACCCTAAAATATATGGATTTTTAAATATGAATTTAATTATATCTCTTTCATGGTGTTTATGTTTCAAAAGTTACCATGTTGCTAAAGTAATTGTGTATCAATTATCTTTCATTGAGACACATGCCATGTTAGGCACCAATATTATTCTATGAGGTGTATACACCATCCATTGATATTTTTTTACCATTAATATAATTCCTTTCATGGTATTTTAATATTCATTTAATTTAATTTTCTTACACGGTTAGTTTGATTAAAATTTACCATATGGTAAGATCTTTTTGCAATATTCTTATCATTCATCAAGATAGTTTATTACAGTTCACTCATTAATGAAATCAATTGATCCATATTTCAATAACACATATGAATTATTTTATACTATGTCTTTTCAGTATATAATTAGGAATTAGTACCATTTTCCTAATATTTGGTACTTAATATAATTAATTTTTATAAAAAAATATATGAGCTCATCACTCACGTTGGTTACGAATTTGTTTTTTTAAAAAAACCAGGTTTTCAAAAATGATTTCAAAAAATGTTTTTATTATGATAATTGAAGATAATTTTCATTGAAAAAAGATATTAAAATTGTTTTATGGATTTGAAATATTCCATTATATGATTTGAAATCTATTTTACTTGAAGAATTTTTTATTAAATATTTTTATGTTTTAACAACGGGTTTTCTCAAAGAATAAAGGATATTTTCTTTATCAAATGTTATTAAACGATATTTCGAAATTATTTTACATCCTAGTTGAATCCCATTGGTGTTACTAAATCCTTTTTGGGGAAATTAGCCTATATATCCATCCATATTTTTTCATTGAATGGTATATTTTTTTTATGGAATTATACTTATGAAACCCATTACTATTTCATTGGTAATATGATTATAAAACCCATTTCTTTCCATGGGATACGATTTAATGAAATGATTATAAATAATGTCTCTTTTCTATAGGTTATTATATTATTACATGATTATGATACCCATTTTATTTCATGGGTTCTGATATGATGATTTTATATGATCTATGGGCACACATATATGTGATTTAATTACGAGATGGATGGGACCTGTATCTACCTCAAATGAATTGGGTAAAGATTTATATTTAATCTAATAGACATGGTGGGAAAAAAATAAAACTCATTTCAGTGAAAGGAATTGTCCCCTAAAATGGTCTTAGTATTGAACCTTGACTAATATATGAATTGGAGTGAACTTTGAATACAAAGAAAATATGGTGTAGAGACCCACGCTTGATGTACATGGACATTAAAATACATTTGCGGAATACTTTTAACAATAACAAACACTCAAGGACTGTAATTGTTTAGTGTCTTTGGAAACATGGAATTTAAACTTAAAATCATGTTGAAAGATCTTCAAAATCTGCCATAACGATCTTCAACTTTTTGTTTCCTTACCTAAAAACATTATTTTAATCATGGTGGAAAATAATACACAAAAAGGGTGAGCTCAAATGCACATTATGGGTATGCATGGAGAAAATAAACAACCATATATATTTGAACTTAAAAACATGAACATAATGTGTAAACCTCAAGATCATGATCAATGACAAAAAACACGGTAGTACATAAGGCATAGATCATAAAGGAACATCAATAATGATAAAATAGAATTTTAATGAATCATTTAATTATGTAAAACCATTAAACACATGATATGATTTCCATAGTATCCAATGCATTGTTTCTAAGACCATCTTAGTGGACAAAGTCTCTTTCTGAATCGACTTCACTCCTCATTCCAGTTCTGTATCACTGAAAAGGATTAACATACCATTTTAGCCAGGTCTATCTCATTAGATATAAATCATTACCCAATTAATTAGAGGTAGATATAGGTCCCACACATATCATTATGAGATCATTCTTACTTGTGCCACAATGTAAACATAAATCATTCATCATAACCCAAAGAATAAAAATGGGTTTCATAAACATCATCCCATCATAACATAATCCATATAAAACAAATGGATATCATTTCATCATAAGAAAATTGAATCCATGTAAATCATTGATATATTATACATGAAACATACACATATGAAATAATGTCATCTTTGATGGAAAATGGTTTTGATAAAACACCTTGAAAATAATTCTTGAAGAAAATATCCTTTCTTCTTAAAAAACATTTTCGTTTCACAATATTCCCCGCAATTTTAATAGAAAAGTATTTTATTGAAAATAAACATGAAATATTGTATATTATACTTCCTGAAAATAAGGCATTATAAAACCATAAAAATATGTCTATGTTGTATAAGTTAAAAATCATTCTCCTCGTACTTTTGTCGGAAAAATCCAAAACTACCACATATGGTAAACAAAATAAAGATTCCTCCCATAAGACAAAGTAAAATTTAAAGAGATATAAACATGACATTAAACATACTTGGAGGAATAATAAAAAATTTATTAAAAAAAATTTATGGACATGGATGAAATATATATCCCTAGTAAATACTTACTAAAAAACAATCTCAGATTAGAACGAGATTGAAATAGTTATCCCTTACCTTAGGACCGATATGCTTCATACGTAACCGAAAATCCTGTATAATGATTTAAATAAAGTCATTGACTTATTACAGAATCATATTCATTGTTATGATATCAAATATGGTTCACTTATGTCTTTATATTACCCGTACTTTTGTAAATTCCAGGTTAGTGCAGGGTTTTGTGTAAAATCATTTTATTTATCTTACGTGTTTGGACTTGTTGTTCTTGATATTATTTTTACATATATCGTGATTAAATTACTTAAAGAATTTAAATCATGATTTATATATCATATTTATTCATTATATATATATAATAGATGGATAAATGAAATGAATTACACCGTTAATGGAGACGGTTGGTCGTACGTACGAATTAACGCTGATTTCTTTTCCTTTTTGACTTGAGTGGAAGTAAGTAGATGACACACACACACATGTATATATATATATATATATCCAATATCATTATAATTTCATATATTTAAATATTATTCTTTATATATACAGTATAATCATTCATGATTGGTTAACAGGGAGAATAAGTCTCATTGCGTCGTGGAGACGGTAATCCGTACGTACACACGAGCGATGAAATCGTTCCCATAATTATTGAATTGAATTGGAGTTGATGATATAATATCTCCGAATAATAATTATTTTGTTGTAACTATATATAATTATTATTTACACCACTATAAACATCCATGTAAGCTGGTGCAAGAAAAACAGATTACACCAGAGCGTGGAGACAGTATTTCGTACGTACCCACGCGCGGTGATTTCGTTCTTCGTAGGATGGATAGAAGGTGAAATAGAGTTGTTTCATATTTATATTAACATATCAGTATATTAGTGAAACTGATGTTATTAATTTATGACGAAACAAATAAATAAGAAGATGTTGAAGAAAAAAGAAACCTGAAAGAATCGGTAGAAGAGATTCCCTCTTCTTCGACACACCTCTTTTATGATTCTTCTTAAGGCAATATAGTTGGTCTTTTGAGTAGACCAAAACCTCTATAATGTTTCTAGGGAAGTTTATAAGGGAAATTTTCAGGTTTTGTTTGAGCTTGAAGGATGAAAATTGTGTATAGAGAAGAGGGAGGAGGTTCCCTTTTATAAGGGATGAGAGGGGCACCTTAGGAAAAACGAAAAATATTATTTTATAATAAAGTCATATTCGGTTAATAATAAATCCAAATTGATTTATTTAGAAGCTAATGTGGGTATCAGTATAAATATATTCAACCTATAGGTTTTATACATGTTTAGGTTCCTATTTTAACCATATCATTTAGATTTAACTCATAGTTAAATAATTTAACTTTTACCATGTCTCCTTGTTTTCTTTACCTATATGGTAAATAGACTTATTTAACAAGACAAACTAACCCCAAGTGGTTCATTATTAATATATATAACCTTATAAAATACATTTTGGAGAACATTAGATTTTTAGGAATAGAATAACAATTAATAATGTAATATTTGTTTTAAAAACTATTATATGTCAATTTTGACACTATTTGGTAATTGATTTTTGTGAAAACATCACAACATTATTAGTTAGAAAAAAGTTATATGAATCAATAATAACATGTCAAATTAACCTAAAAATTTAGTATAATTTATAAAAAGTCTCAAATTACATTTATTTGGGTATTTCTAACATCAATCATGTTAATATTTCATTAATAATTTTAATTCTGCATCATCATTGTGTCATTTATAAAATAAATTATCTAATGTCTAAAAATTATAAATAATATTAAATTATGTAAGAAATACTGTTTTATTTCTAATGAATATTTATAGTCAAATTTATCTTATGTATAACCCTATATTAAAAATATTTTAGTTATTAATCATTGATCTTAACTATTTTAACTCTTCATTATATAAAATTATAATAAATGTTCTAATCTTATCCAAGTGGACCTAAAGGGTAATATTTTATTCCTAAGGTTGTTTCTCATCTAATTACCCTTATCCATTAGAATTAGGTCATGTTTTAGGGTAATAATAAGGTTACTCTTACCTTTAACTACCCTATTTAATTTTAACCGTGGTAAATAAAAGTTAAAAGTTACTATTCAGCAAAAATTATTTTTATCTTATTGAACCACTTTTTACTCCCTGATATTAATCTTATCTCTCGGATTTTCGAAATTCTACTCACAAAAGTGGTTAAATTACGTTTTATGTAAATTTTGAAATTTCCTAGGAGGTGGGTAGAAGACGGTGAAAAGTTCCATAAAATTTTTTTATATATAAAATTATTATAAAAAGACTCCAATGAATTACGTTGAACATATATAGGTATTATGTATCAATTTTTACCTAAAATAAATTTAAATAAAATAAATAATTATTTAAATAAAATGTTGATTATTAAATAGTAACTGAGTATTTTCACTATTCATAAAAAATTTAATGTTTTCAGAAAAATAAAAAAAATTCATCGTTGGATAATTTCAATATTCCGAATCCAAAAATGAATCAGATTTTGACAGATAATGTTTATTAATTTTCAAAAATCAGGTATTACTATTCATAGCAGCTAGTTCAAAATAATATTATAATAATATCTCGCGTAGTGAAACTCGGTATTGCGTACTCCACTTGATATCGAAGAAAGTCTTGATTGCGTGAAATGCATGCCAAGTCAGGGATGCGTGTAGTGAAGACTCCATTTGGTGTTGCATATAACATTATCAAAACTTATTTCCTTTATACATTAAAATAAATCTATACTTAATGTTGTGTAGACTAATTTCCACAAGACGAACATGAAATTGTCTGTAACATGAGCCAAGAATAGTGTTGCGTATACTGAAAACTAATACGGTGTTGCATGCAGTAGAAGCTAATTTTAGAGTAGCATACAACACAAGACATCTAAGTAATTAAAAATAATATTTCACATAAAATCTCTCGGTGTTATATTTTACACCCTTTAAAATGAATTTCGCCCTTGAAATTTTTCGGGGTTATAAATTGTTTACTACTTGAATGATTCATTCATAGAAACCCACCGCATAAAAAGGATTACTAAAATTTAATTTTAATATGGAAAGTCTGAAACAAAATGGATACCCAAAGTAGCTCATCACTTAGGTTCCCACATAATAGTATAGAGGTGAAAATATGGATATGGAAGAGAAATCAAAACATCATGTTTAGATAAAGAGTGGTAGAGAACATGGCTATAAAAAAGCCAACAATCATAAAGCCATATATTTGTGATGATCTAAGGTACCATATGATTAATCAGATATGAGGTCACCCGGACAACATTTTTGGTTTTCAAGATCATTTCCCTAATGTTGAAGAATTTTTGAATTAAGATAAATACATAATTGATTTTTATACAATCTTAATGTGGTTTGTTCCTTGAACAATTTCCACTTCATCTCTTAACGAAATGAACATGAGTTTGTCTTCTGTGAAGTGTTGGTAGATCATGCGATAGAATGATGAGTCATTCCACCTATCTCAAACAAAATGTTAGCAAAAGTTATCAAATATACTTATGTCTATCAATGGTGAGGTTAATCGTATATTATTCCAAAAATGGACTTATATTTCCTATATCATACCACTTAATAAAATAAAACTACTTTCTACTAACCAGGGACTTCCTCTAGGGCATTGTTAGGCGATAAAGGCTTGTCACACTTCGGTTGTGGGTTTGATTCCCACATCCTTGTCTGACGTGACAGGTTTTCGCCCATCCTGCAGGTTGTACTTTTTCTAAAACTACATAATTATAGCATTCCATCAATAACATCGAAAAATGTTCTAGACTTGAACAATAATAACTTCTGTCGAACATAATCCATTTCAAATCATTAGGCTTATCTAAAATACTTCTTTCCAAGATAATGGTATAAAGAAAACAACTACTATAAATTTCATCTACCAAGCATGTGAATACCATCATTTATCCCTGATATATCTTGTTGGTCACATTCCAATCATTTGAATACCTTAACCATGTATTCTCTTGTAAAATGATTACCCATTAAAACATAGTGAAAACATGAATGCTGTCAAAAGATAACTCTTTCCACCTACCAAAATCCCAAAATTTCTATATACTCAAACCATGATATAACTTTGTCCTTATATCAGTCATGAGCTCATTTCATAATCTCTTTATCCCTTCACTATTCTCATATCATCTACTTTCCAAAAATATTTGAATAGCCACTCATGGTTACCAGTACCATTCATCATATTCTTTCAAAACTCAGGAAAAGGAAACAGTGTAACAATCCTTAGATTTTTCATTATTCCATAATCCCATTAAATTTCCTATACAACATAACTCTTTATAATCATACAATCATTACACTACCTTCTTAAACCATTGACCGATATTCCTCATTTTATTACTCAACACTTCTTTCATCTCATATATAATTTTTAGTCTCTTTATCATCGTCAATAGAAATACTACACATATGACCATGCTGATTTTCTTCATGAAATTTTCCATTAGGGAATTGGTTTGCATAATGACCTTACATTCAACATTAAGAACATTTAACCATTTTTTATTTCTTAGCAATACCATTATCTTTGTCCATGGTGTCAATTGATCCTTTTCCTTTCAATTAATGACTTTGTGTCCTTCTTTTCGACACCCAAAGCATCTTCTAGTTCTGTTGAAACATTCTCCTTGATTCCCCTTACCACATTATTAACATGATGGAAATTGAACATTCTTTCAACTATGATCATCATGAAACTACCTCATTCTCTTATTAGCTGATTCATAAAACGTACCAATTTTTCGATTATTGATTATTTTATGAGATTGCTGATTAGAAATAATAACGATGTATGGACTTCAAAATCCCATTTCATGTGGTCGCTCATGAATAATTTCATTCCATTTTCCATCATATCCTCCATTATTGTGAATCCTTTGGTTTCCAGCAATTTTCTAAAACCAAAAAATAATACTGTGAGAGAAAAAAATTACAACCAAGGGGGAGTACCTTTAATATCTAACATCTTAGGTTTAATTATAATATCGTTATCGTTATTCTAGGATTATAACCTATACTTATACTTAACCTAAGGGACATACCTAGACATACCTTAGAAATATCACTAGGGATCTCACTAATGTTTTCTCATCCTAGTTTCCAATGGTTAACAAAACCTACCTCTAATACCAACTGTAGAGACCCAAGCATGATGTACATGGACATTACAATACTTTTACGGAATAATTTTAAAAATAACAAACACTCAAGGACTGTAATAGTTTAATGTATCTGGAAACTTGGAATATAAACTTCTAATCATGTTGAAGGATCTCCAACATCTCCCATAAAGATCTACACCTTTTTTTTAACATACCTAAAACCGTTCTTTTAATCATGGCAGAAAAGAAAACATAAAAAGTGTGAGGTCAAATACTTAGTAAGGGTAATCATGGAGAAAATAAAACTAACCATATACATTAGAACATAAAAACATGAACATAATGTTTAAACATCAATATCTTGAGCAATGACACAAAACATGCAGTACGTGAGGCATATAGGATAATAGAACATCAATCATGATAAAACAGAATGATAATAAAACATCTAATTGTGGAAAACACTTAAGAACATGATATGATTTTCATAGTAGCCATGGAATTGTTGCCAAGACCATCTTAGTGGACAAAGTCCCTTTCTGAATCGAGTTCACTCCTCGTTCCGGTTCCGTATCACTGAACCAGATTAACTTACTATTCCAGCCATGTCTATCTCATGGGATATAAAACTTTACCCAAAGCATTGGAGGGAGATATAGGTCCCACCCATCTCATAATTAAATCATTCTTACTAGTTCCACATCATAAACATAAATAATTCATCATAACCCAAAGATTAAAAATGGGTTTCGTAGACATCATCCCATCATAATATAATCCATATAAATCAAATGGATATAATTTCATCATAAGAAAATTGAATCCATGTAAATCATATGGAAATTATACTTGAAACATACATATATGAAATAATTTCATCTTATATGGAAAATGGTTTTTATAAAACACCTTGAAATTTTTTTTGAGGAAAATATCCTTTCATCTTAAAAATCATCTTCCTTTCATAAAATGGCACACAATTTTAAAAGAAACAGATTTTATTGATAATTAAAATGAAATATTGTAGATTAAACATACTGAAAATAAGTCATTTTGAAACCGTAAAAATCTGTTCATTCCGTATAAGTTAAAAAAACATTCTCCTCGTACTTTTTTCTGAAAATCCAAAAAGTACCACATATGGTAAACAAAAGAAATATTTCTTCCATAAAACAAAGTAAAAGTCAAAGAGGGGTAAACATGAATTTAAACATTAATGGAATAATATTAAACACTTTATGAAAAACATTTTTTATGCACATGGATGAAAAATATAACCCCAGTTAATACTTACGAATAAAAAATCTCGGATAAGAACGAGATTGAAATATTTATCTATTACCATAGGTCTGATATGATTCGTACATATCTGATCCTCATATATAATGATTTAAATAATTTATTTGACTTATTAAAGAATCATATTCATTGTTATGATATCATATATGGTTCACTTATGACTTTATATTACCCGTTCTTTTGTAAATTCCATTTTAAAGCACAGTTTTGGGAGAAATTGTTTTATTTATCATACATGTTTGGACTTGTTGTTTTTTGATATTATTATTACTTATATCATTATTTAATTACCTCTATATATTTAATCATGATTTATATATCTATATATTAATAATATATATATATATATAATAGATGGATAAATGAAATGAAATACACCGTTCATGGAGACGTTAGGCTGTACGTACGCATGAACGCTGATTTCTTTTCCTTATAGATTTGAATGGAAGTAAGTAGATGACACACACAAACACACACACACACACAAAAACACACACACACATATATCCAGTAGCTTTATAATGTCATATATTTCATTAGTATTCATTATATATACTTTATAATAATTCTGGAGTGGTTAACATGGAAAATGAATGTCATCGCGTCGTGGAGACGGTAATCCGTACTTACACACGAGCGATGATATCATTCCCATAATTATTGAATTGGAGTGGAGTGGATGATATAATATCTCAGAATAAGTATGCTTTTATAATAACTATATATTGTTATTCATTACACCATTATACCCATCCAAGTAAGGTGGTGCTAGAAAAACAGATTACTCCATGACGTGGAGACGGTATTCCGTACGTACGCACGTGTAGTGATTTCGTTTTTCGTAGGATGGATTGAAGGTGAAATAGTATTGTTTAATATTTATATTAATATATCATTATATGAGTTATTCTTATATTATTAATTTATAATGAATCAAATAAAGAAGAAGAATTTGAAGAACAAAGAAACTTGAAAGAATCGGTAGAAGATATTACCTCTTCTTCGACACACCTCTTTTAAGATTCCCCTTAAGGCACTATAGTTGGTATTTTTAGGAGACCAGAACCTCTATAATGTTTCTAGGAAAGTTTAGAAGGCCAATGTGAAGGGTTTGTCTGAGCTTGAAGCCGCAAAATTGTGTAAAGAGAAGAGGGAGGAGATTTCATTTTATAAGGGAGGCGAGGGGCACCTTAGGAAAAACATAAAATAGTATTTAATAATAAAGTCATATTAGGTTTATAATAGCTCCAAATTAATTAATTTATAATTTAAAGTGGTTATTGGTCTAACTCCTATCAAAAAATATGATTTAGACAAGTTTAGGTTATTATTTTAACCTTATCTTTTAGATTTAACTCTAAGTTAAATAATTTAACTTTTACCGTGTCTGCTTGTTTTCTTACACTATATGGTTAATAAACTTACTATTAAAAGAAAAAAGAACCCCAAGTGGTTCATTATTAATATATATAACCTTATAAATGTGATTTTGCCGATCCTTATATTTTTAGGTGTAGAATAACAATTAATAATATAATATTGGTTTTAAAAACTATTTTATGTCAATTTTGACAGTATTTGGTAATTGATTTTTGTAAAACCATAACGTCATGAATAGTTCTAAATAAGTTAATTTAATCAATAATAACATGTAATATTAACCTATAAATTAATTGTAATTTATATAAAGTCTAAAATAACATTTATTAGGGTATTTATAACATCAATTATGTAATATTTCATTAATAAAGTAATTATTATATCATCATTGTGTCATAAATAAATTAAATTATATAATGTCTTAAAATTAGAAACAAAATACCATTATGTTGGAAATCATTTTAACTTTATAATGAATATTTATAGTCGAATTTATCTTATGTATAACCCTATATTAAAAATGTTTTAGTCATTAAACGTTGATTTTTACTATTTTTACTATTCGTTAAATAAAATAATAATAAATGTTCTAATCTAATAAATGTAGACATAAAGGGTAATATTTAATTTCTAAGGTTGTTTTTGGTCTAATTAAGCTTATCGAATAGAATTAGGAAATGTTTTAAGGTAATAATAATGTCATTTTTAACCTAAATTGCCATATTTACTTTTAACCGTGGTAAATAAAAGAAAAAAATTACTATTTACAAAAACTAGTATTTATCATATTGAACCAATTTTTACTCCTTGATATTAATCGTGTCTCTCAGATTTTAGAAATTCCACTCACATAAGTGGTAAAATTATGTTTTATGTAAATTTTCAAATTCTTTTATGAGGTGGGTAAAAGACGATGAAAATTTCAATAAATTTTTTATAAATATAAAATTATTATAAAATGACTCCAATGAATTACATTGAACATATATAGGAATTATGTAACAATTTTAACAAAAAATAAATTTAAATAAAATAATTATTTAAATAAATAAAATGTCAGTTTAAAAATAGTAACCTAGTGTTTTCACTATTCATCAAAAAAAGAATGTTTCCAGAAAAATAATAAAAATTCACCCTAGGCTAATTTCGATATTCTGAATCCAAAACAAAAGTCCATTTTCAAAGATAATTTTTATAAAATTTGAAAAAGTCAGTATTACTATCCATAATGGCTAGTTCACAATATTATTATAATAATATCTTGTTTAGTGAAACTCGGTATTGCGTACATCACAAGCTATCGAAGAATGTCTTGATTGTGTGTAATGCAAGCCAAGTCTGGGATGCGTGCAGTGAATGCTCCGTTTGGAGTTGTGTATAACATAATCAAAACATAATTCATTTATAAATTAAAATAAATCTATACTTAATGTTGCGTAGAATAATTTCCACAAAACTAAATTGAAATTGTGTGTAACATGAGCCAAGAATAGTGTGGCGTATACTACAAGCAAATACGGTGTTGCGTGTAGTACAAGATAATTTTTCTGTGGCGTACAATCCAAGACATAAAAGTAATTAAAAATAATATTTCTCATAAAATCTCGGGGTGTTACATATGGGGAGTGATCAAATACTACATGGATGGCCTTGATAATAAGCCTTGAATACTATGAAAATATTTTTATATGATTATTTGTCTTCTATAATTACATGACTTATTCTAATGTTATTTTCTCATGGATTATGCTCTTGATTCCCTTATACTTCATGTCTTATGACCTACCAATATAAATTCCATAAATCAAGTTTATGATCTTTGATATGCAGGGTATGATTTAATAATGTTATGATTATGTTTTCATATCCTTATTCTCAGGTTTATGTTTACATATGTCCCTTTTTACCCTTTCTGAAAATTGGAAATCACCTGTTTCTATGTTTCCTTTCCCAGGTTATGAATATATGTATTATTTATGATGTTTCTAGTAAGGTTTCTAGTCCAAACTAACCTTGTGGGATATAATGTAGCTCCCTTATGTTCCATTGTTTATGTTTCTATGTTTCTAAAGGCAATAAACTAATAAGGTGTTTCGGTATCTGCTTGTGAAATGTAATAAGTATTCCGTAAAAATGATGTATAACTTATGTGTATTAAGTGAGTGTTTCTATAATGTTCCCACACATGCACCCTCATAACATAATTTTGTTCCACTAGTTAAAATATTTCCCTACCTCGAAGAATAACTATACTAGATTACATTTCCAAAGTCCCTAGGTTCAGATATGTGATGAGGGTCTGGTTCACTATCTTAAAAATGGTGTTCAGTTGAAAATTGTTCACCTATTATCTGTTGGTGTACACAATACCATCCTAAAAATTTCTTATAGTTATCAACTCATCACTGGTAAAGGTTGGAAAAAATGCTGATGATCAGTGAAATGAGGTAAAGACTCTATTATTGACATGGAACCATAATGTTGGTTCAAGAACACCTGATCATGGCCATTTCACAATGTATATGGATAGAAGTAATCATAGATGGATTTTTTAAATCGCATGTGGACCAATTCCTAATGAAACATAGCTTGTGTAATAATATACAATAAGTGTTTATCCTACTCACA
>CAUJRU010001656.1:0-126813 GCA_963277665.1 Viscum album
ACAAAAAAACAAAATATACAAAAAATTGAAATAAAACTATAAGAAAAAGTCGTCTTCTCATAAAAAGAATAAACAGAAAAAATAAAAAGAAAAAACTGTCTTCCTCTTTCTTCCAACATTTCTTGGAATGGCTCGTAGCCTCCCAAACAATCCCTTGGATTTGTTTGACCCAGAAATTGAGTGAACACATTGCCAACTATAGAGGAACATAAGAGATAATCAAATAATTCAACAACCAGTCACTGTCCAACCAATTGAATTAGATATGGCCAATCATAGGGAACAAACACTAAAATAACATGTTTCCCTGATATGAATTACCAACCTCTTGTTATTCTATATCCAAACATATAGTCCGTCTTTAAACTCAAATCATGTTTGATTCATCTTCTTATTCATTTCTATGGGCTATCCGGTGAGGACCCGCATCTCCACCTTAAAGAGTTCCAAGAAGTGTGCTCTACCATGAATCCTCAAGGGGTTTCTGAAAAACAAATCAAGCTTCGAGCATTCCCTTTCTCCCTAGCTGACACTACTATGTCATGGCTCTACTACCTTCCTCCTGGTTCCATAACCACATGGAATTACATGAAGTGGCTCTTCTTAGAGAAATTATTTCCTGCTTCTCGTACTGCTTCTATCTGAAAGGAAATAAGTGGTATCCGTCAATTCCCAAGTAAATCACTCCATGAGTACTGGGAGAGGTTCAAAATGCTTTTTGAAACCTGCCCACACCACCAAATTCCTAACCAACTCTTGATCCAATACATCTATGAGGGGTTATTGGCTATGGAGATAACTCTCATTGATGATGCAAGTGGCGGTGCTCCTGTTGATAAAACTCCCACTGCTGCAAGAGATCTCATAAGTAACATGGCTGAAAATACACAACAATTCCATACTCGATCACATGCTCAAGTCAAAAAATCCCAAGATAATCAATCAATTGAGCCGAACAAGATGACCTAGTGGATGAGTGAACTTAGAGGTCTTGTGGGACAACTAGCTGTGGCTACCAAAATCCCAACCTTGTCTTCTTGGTAATAAATGTTTCATGGACCTATCAAAAACTATGGAATCTACAACTCTCCATCTCATTCAACTGATACATGTCCACAACTTCAAGAGGATCAATCTGATTCATCTGGACCAATGGAGCTCAATGTAGCATATGCTCAGCAGAACACATATCCTCAACTATCAGGTCAGTTTGTTAAAAACTTCAACCAACCTCACTCTGAGCCCTTCTCTTCTTCCTATAACTAAGGCATTAGGTATGTTAATACCATATCTCACCCCCTCAATTCCCTCCTCAAAACCCAAAACAATTCCAATATGGTCAAGGTGGTGGTAACTTCCATCAACCTTATCCTTTTGTTCCTCAACCTCAAAGGAACAATCCTCCTCCTGGATTCCATTATCTTAGTGAGCCTTCCAAATTCGAAAACCAATACAATTGACTTTCCAAGAACCAAAATTAAGGCAATCCCAATCTGGGACAACCTCTTCTTCCAACAATCCATGGGAATGTGGAGTGGATGATCTTTCCTTCTTCACCCATTCTAGCCTTAAAAATATTCAAACTCAAATAGGTAAACTTGCATCCCACCTGAGCCAGCAACAAAAATCCAATTCTTCCCAACTTCCTGGTCAACCATTACCCAACCCCAAGGGCAATGTAAGTGAAATTGAACTTTGATCGGGGAAGAAAATTTCTATGCCTCAAGATAATTCTTCCAAACCGCCTTTGAATGTTGACCTAGAAAATGAAAAGAAAAATAAAATGGAAAAGGAATCTGAATCCATTCCATAACCTCCTTTCATTCCACTTAGGAATCCAATTCCTTTTCCTCAAGCTGTTTCTAAACCAAGGATGTCCTTTGAACCTGGTCCTGAAATTCATGACATGTTTAGACATGTTGAAGTCAGCCTTACCCTCTTATATTCCATAAAACAAATTCCTAGGTATTCCATGTTTCTCAAGGAGTTGTGTACCCACAAGAGGAAACCTAGGACCTTTGAAAATGATTCCACCCAACATTCTATTCCCATAATGTGCAAAGATCCAGGGACCTTTACGGTTCCATGCCAAATTTGAAGTTCCAACATTGATAATGCACTCATAGACCTAAGAGCATCAATTAATGCCATTCCCAAATCCATCTTCTCGAACCTTCGTCTAGGTCCCTTACATCTAACAGGTGTTGTCATTCAGTTAGCCAATCGAAGCACAGCCAGTCCTGGGGGTATAATTGAGGATGCCTTTGTCCGAGTCAATGATCTTATCTTCCCTGCTGATTTCTATGTCCTTGACATGGAAGGTGAGATGAACTCTTCTCGATCTCGCCTAATTCTAGGAATACCATTCCTCATGACTTCGAGAACCAAGATTGATGTCCATTCAGGCATATTATACATGGAATTCTGTGACCAACTGTTCAAGTTCAACATTTTCCAATCCATGCGATATCCATATGAGGATCACTCTGCATTCTCAATCCATGCTTCTATGGACACTTCTGAGATTCAATTGAACCCCAATCCACCATGTTATTCATCTTCTAATGACAAAAGATCTTGTGAAATATGCACCACGATTAACCAACTCATTAATGGTGAAGTTGATGTGGACCTCTCATTCATAGACTCCATCAATCTAGATGAACTTGAAAACTCTATTGTATCCCACATCAACTCTGATATCTACTGCTCCAACTTTGAAAATATTAAGGAGAATGAATATGAAGCAACTAACCTCCCTTCATCCATTCTTGAGATGTCTAACCCACAAATAAAAGATGAGACTAATCTGAAACCCCTTCCTGCACACCTAATATATGCATTCCTCTTCCATGATCACTCGTATCCTGTCATTTTCTCTACCACCCTTACTAAAACTGAGAAGTCCAAACTTGTTCAGGTGTTAGAGGAAAAAAAAGTCCTTAGGTTAGACTTTACATGACATACCAGGAATCAACCCTGCACTTTTCATGCATCACATCCATCTGGAGGAGACATCCAAACCAATTAGACAACCACAAAGAAGACTGAATCCACTCATACGTGAGGTAGTTAGGGAAGAGATCACCAAGCTTCTTCAAGTTGGTATTATCTACCCAATTTTTGATTGTGAATGTGTTGTCCAATTCAAGTTGTACCTAAGAAGGGTGGGATAACTATTGTCACAAATGAACATGGAGAGGTAGTCACAACTCGAGTGAAGAAAAAATGGCATGTCTCCATCGATTATCAACAATTGAATGCTGAAAAACGAAAAGATCACTACCCTCTTCCATTCCTTGATCAAATGACAGAAATATTAAATGGAAAGTCACACTATTGCTTCCTTAATGGATACACCGACTATTTTCAAATCATAATCTCACCTTAAGACCAAGAAAAGACTACATTCACATGCCCCTTTGGAACATATGCATATAGAAGAATTCCTTTGGACTTTTCAATGCTCATGCAACATTCCAAAGGTGTATGATGAGTATCTTTTCTGAATTCATCGAACACTGAATGGAAGTCTTCATGGATGACTTCACCATTTATGGTGAGTCATTTGAATCTTGTTTGAATTCACTCTCTCTAGTCCTCAAAAGTTCTGTCAAGTGCAACCTTGTATTAAATTTTAAAAAATGTCACTTCAAGGTTGAGAATGGGATTTTTCTGGGGCACATAGTTTCAAAAGATGGTATTGAAGTTGATCCAGCCAAAATTGAAGTGATCCAATCACTAACTGAAGCCACTTCTATTCGAGACATCCATTCATTCCTTGGCCATGCCAGTTTCAATCAGTGATTTATCCATAACATTAGTAAAATTTCCCTCCCACTCACTCGTTTTATCCAAAATGATTTCACATTCCATTTCGATGAGGTTTTCAAGAGAGCCTTCGTTGAACTCAAAACTGCTCTCACATCTGCCCCGATAATCCAACCCCCAGATTGTTCCTTACCCTTTGAGTTAATGTGTGATGCTTCTCATAGAGCCGATGGGGCTATTCTTGGTCAAAGAAGAGAAACATTCCGTCATGTCATTTATTATGCCTAAAAAACATAGGATGAAACTCAATCTCACTACACTTGACTGAAAAGGAACTTATCACAGTGGTTTTTTCCTTAGATAAATTCTAATCCTATCTCTTAGGTTCCAAAATCATCATCTTCATAGGCCATTCTGCTATTAAGTTCTTACAAAAGAAAAGTGATTCCAAACCGAGGATAATAAGATAGATCTGAATGCTTTAATATTTTGACCTTGAAATCAAAGCTAGACCTAGAAAATAAATCCATGTGGCTGATCACTTGAGTAGAATTTCTATTTCTTCTCATTCAGAAATTATTGATCCTAAATTCCCCATTGATAACCTTTCGTCTCTCACTCCAATGTTACCATGGTATGAACCAATTGTAAATTATTAGGTTTCTGGTGTTTTTCATGAAATGGTTTCAAAATAACAAAAAATGCAGTTGAAAAGTGATTCAAAATATTATTTTTGGGAAAAAAATATACTTTGTAAAACTGGGGAAGACGTGGTAATTAAGAGATGAGTTGATGAAAATGAGCATTTTTCGATCATAGAATTTTGTCACTCACTTCCCGGAGGTGGCCACTTTGGACAACAAAGGACCTCCCGAAAGGTCCTAGACTCTGGATTCTTCTGCCCTTCACTCATCAAGGACTCACATGACTTCTGGAAATTGTGTCCCACTTGCAAAAAGTTCGGCACAATCTCCCAAAGAAATGAAATGCCCCAAAATCCTTTAATCTTTTGTGAAATCATCGATTTTTGGGGCATCAATTTCATGGGACCATTTCCCCCTTCCAATAGATTCTCATACATCCTTCTTGCGGCTGATTATGTTTCTAGGTGGTTCGAGGCCAAACCCGCTAGAAAGGATGATTCACATACTGTTAGTGTGTTTCTAAAGACACACATCTTCCACTAATTTGGCAAGCCTCGTGCCTTGATCAGTGACTTAGGAACCCATTTTAGTAATAGAACCGTGGAATCACTTTTGAAAAAGAATGGGGTAGTACATAAAACATAAACTTCATATCACCCTTAAACAAATGGCATGGCTAAACATTCTAATAAGGAAGTGAAAAGAGTGCTTGAGAGAATTGTAAAACCCACTAGAAAAGACTAGCCTAAATGACTTGGTGAAGCACTTTGGGCTTAACGAACTGCCTATAAAACACCCATTGGGATGTCTCCTTTTAGGATATTTTTTGGTAAAGCACGTCATCAACCAGTTGAAATCCCACATAAGACTTTTTGGGCTGTGAAAACCTGTAATTTTGATCTTAAAAAATCCATTGAAGAAAGATTTTTTCAATTAGATGAACCGGAGGACCTTCTACTTGATTATTATTAGAATTATAATCTCTACAAAGAAAAATTAAAGGCACTCCATGATAAACACATCCTGATAAAGGTATTACATGAAGGTGGAAAGGTAATGCTCTCTAATTATCGACTTTGGATTCACCCAGGTAAGATTAATTCTCGTTGGGAATGTCCATTTGTTATTACTAATGTTTACCCATTTGGTGCAGTGAAAGTCCAAGACCCCTATTCCAAAAGGACATTCACAATTAATGGACATCGGTTAAAGAATCACCATGAGAGGATGCACAATCCTGGATCCACCTCAACATCCGTTGGATCTCTAAATTATGTAGTCAACCTACCACTAGATGGAGATGGAAACCCGCCAAATCCAAACCAGGGGAACCTCTTTCCCTTTAACTCTCTCTCTCTATCTATTCCTCTCTCTACCTCTTTCTTCTTCTTCCTCACTCTTTCAGTTTTTTACCACTTTCTTTATCAAAACCTTTATTATCACATTTTCTGTTGTGTGGGTGTATCTTTATAATAACACAAAAACAAATAAAAACTTAAAAAAATAAAAAAACCAAAAAAAATCACTTACAAAAAATAAAAAAACAATAGAATCCTGATTACTCACCTTCCAATTTTCAAATTTTTCCCAACCATTTTGGGGAGTTAACAGAAATTTTTTCATCTCAATTTTTTTTATTTTCATCATGACTTTGGATAAAGAATTTTTTGTCAAAACCAACACATTTTGAATGCTCAATTTTTTATATGGAAAATGATTTTCCCAAACCGTGAGGAACAAAATTTTCTTTCATACCAAGGCCACCTATGGCCATCTTTTCAAAATGTGTGTTTTCACCCCCATTTCTGAATCTTGATTTTGTAGACCTTTGAGCTGAATTTCATAACTTAGTGTGTATTAATATAATAGAGGAGTTTTTTGAACCACATGAGAATCAAAAATAGCCAAATACCATCCCATTTCCCTTAAATTAATCCTCCTTTTGAAAGCCCCTTCGAGCCTATGAAAACCTTTTCAGTGATAGCCACATTACAAGCACAATAACTTTTCCCACCCAATATCAACATGGATTTTCATGGAATATTTTTTTTTGAAATTTACTTGTGGGTGGGGGGAATGGATTTCATAGTTTGGGTACCCTATTATTGATTTTCAACGAGTTATCATCTACTTGAGGGAAATATTCCATTTCACTGTGGGGGAGAGGTTTTCATTAAGTTTGTTTTGGGTAATGTAATGAACTTCCATTTATGAAATTTTGTAAATGTTATTGACAAGTGTTCAAAAAAATAATGAAAAAAAATGAAAAAAAATCAAAAAAAATTGAAAAAATGGGTTTTGTCTTGGTTCGGTCAAAAATCACTCTTCCTAAACCTTTAATCTTCTTAAAACTATTAAAATTAATTTTGTGAGGAGATCAATCATGGGTCGGGTTAAGAGTGTGAGATATTTTCCAAGTTCAACTTTTGAAAAAACAAAGGAAAAAGGAGAAGAAAAAAAGAACACTTTCATTATATTCTTTTTGGGAGAAGTTCTGTGTTTTATAAATATTTCATCTTCTCATTACATTTATATTTTCTTCCTCTATTGTTTCTTTCTACACACAATAATTCCCTTGTAAATATGTTTTTTCATTTTCATCCATGTTTTATTTCATGAAATGTGTATTGATTTTTCTATGTTGGTATTTTAACCCTCTTCTTCTCTCTCATGGACATTATATCCCTACTATCCCATAGGCAAAGAAAAACCCATTAAAAATACCCCTTGATTCTTTTTCACTTTAGATATGGATTGGAAGCTGATATCTCTTTTCAAACTCTAAGATGTTCACTTTTGGTGGGTGAAAGAGTGAACCTCCAAAAATTAATTTTATCATCTTGAAAGGTGTGAGTTTTGAGTTTCTACTTTTTCCATTTCTAAATTTGAGCATGAAAAAATGAATTTGTTTTGGAACATTGTTTCTGTAATAACTTGTGGTGGATTTTAAAATGGATGAGTGAAATAGTCTAAACCTCCCCTAATTGGAGAAAACAAAATTTCAATATCTGTTGGTGAGTAAAAATGATTTTGTCATGTTTTTATATTTGTTGCACATGAGGACATGCACAAAACAAAGTGTGGGGCAGTTAATGTTATTATTAATTTCATTACTTATTATATACTCCCTTTACTTATTTAATATGAAATGTGCACAATTTGTGTGGAATATTAATTTTTTAATATTAAGTATAATTTTTGAGCATTTTTAAAAGTAGTCCAATAGAGTTAGTTTACTGTATTAATTATATCTATCACTATATGGATCTAAATTTTGTGGTTCTTGTTTTTTACTATTCCCCTTTAAATATACAACATTTCATTAGAAGGTACCATGTGCCAATTCTTCCATTTGAAGGGTCATATGGTCCTCACAAACAAGACCAATGAATCTGTGAAAAAAATGGACTATAAATGAAGATTGATTTACTAGGATAAATAAAAAATACAAATTCCATTATTCTCTACCATAGTTCGGGGGACAATATAAGGAGTCTTGGATAAAAATTTCTGGCCCAAATCAAAAAACAAGGGGCCCAACATATGCTTTAAAATCCAGCCCCCCATTCTGGCTGAGAATTAAAATCAGTATAATATGAATGACATATCGCATGTTTTAAGCTTCCAATGGAGATGAGATATTTCAGTGTGAAAGAGGATATATAGGCAGTCAACGTTGTTGAATAAATAATTCGGATTTGAAGGCATATTCATATTCCAAAACCCTTTCATATGTTGGACTTCAAAAAGGATGGATTGAAATGGACAGTTTACCTTTGCTAAATAAACCGGCCATAACGTTTTATCCTTAAGTCCAAATGACTCCAAATGTTGTGAGTAGTTGTAAAACTTTATTATATAAATCTTTTAAGAAGGAGATATTTGGAGATTCGGCTGTATGAATAGCAAAATCTGCGATGCAAGGGGAGGGACAGATTTGGAATGCAAACAGTCCACTCCTTGGGCTATAAATACTCTCCCCTTCTCTCCTTGAGAGAGGTTGGCATTTTAGAAGAGAGGAGATCATATTGGAACGACCAAAGCCTTGCCAAAGGCTTGGGAGGATCTTTGATACTCATGTTTTCACTTGAGAGACCTTTCCTCCTCTCTTTGTTTTCACTTACTTTCATGCTCTTTGTTTTTGTAATTTTGTAAGTCCTTTCTTTTGTAATTCTGTTTTAATGGAAGTTTCTTCTTCAATATATCTTATTATCATTCACCTTCTATAGTTTAATATTAATGTTATTAAAATAGTTTAAATTTATTTGAATCTCCTTCCCTTATTTTTCTTCCTCATTCAATCAAAAATCCGTTTTTAATTATCATCATTGGTCGTGTGTGTGTGTGTTCGACGTATCAATCTCTTCTAATCACATTATTTTTCTTCTATTAATAATTTATCATCATTATTATTATAACTAGAATATTAAACACCCAAATTTCTGAGTAATTATCTCATTAGGGTGAGTCAAAATTTAGGGTTGTTAAGTGATTGAGAGTATTTGCTCGATGAGTATTCGTTAATTTAACATTGTGTATGTTGGACTTAATATGTCATGGATTAATGACATCTTTTGTTTACCATGTGGTTTCCATGGATTATTGGAACCATAAATACACTACCATAAACAATTACTGATTGATTTTAGAATCCTATTTAAGTTAAGTATTGGAATAAAGCTTTAACACTTAGGAATTTTAATCGACGTCAACATGTGATGTGGGTGTTAATTTAAATGAAATATAAAGAGAAGCTCAAGGATATCACAAGATTAGATCCATAATAATGAACTCACCCAAATATTTATCAATTTGTTAAATAAATTATTTTCAATCAATTATTTTAATTAAGCTCTGCAAAAAAACCCCCTAATCAAAATACAATCAAGTAAAAACAAACGACTATTAGATAGTATCATCACTGAGGATTCAACCCGAGTGCTGTTATACACATTAGCAGAGCACCAGAACTTTCACCGGTCGATAGGCGACAATCAGCTATGTGTTTCAGTTAATTTTTAATGAATAGTAAAATATTTAATTTATAGTATTAGATAAATAATTTAACTATTGAGTCATTAATGATGTATGGATGGTTTAAAAACCATTATCTAAAAATATCCTTTACTGTTTAAGTTAATTATTCACCATAATAACATCTATTCTAAATCATTAGACAAAATAATAAAATAATAAATAATATTATAAAAAAACCTTTCCTCTACTATAAATATGACCAATCACCATCCTATCATCTCAAACATTTTAAGCCTCTAATATTGTCAAATTTCGTTCCAATGAACATCAAAATTATCCCCCATATTTATTTTAGGCAATTTTATAAACAAAATTCCAATCTCATTCCCCATAAATAGGTTCTCTGGAAGAATAATTCATGAGTTAAAATCATATATAATTCAATTTAAATGTCAACTAAATTATTTTCATTTCTCATCATCTCCTTATAAATTATATCCAAAAAGATTGATAAATCCATTATATTATATATAAATTAATTTTATAATTATAATGGAATATGAATAATCAAACCCCTTCTCATATCCCTTCTATTCTAAAAATGATAACATCACTCGTGATATGCTGATTTACCAGCATCTTTTTTTATGCATTTTCATTTTTCATTACCTCATTCACGGTTGGTCATAAAATAATTATTATGGATAGATAATATAAAATTATACACATTATAATTTATTTAATGTCCTATAACTAATAAATATACATAATATTAATTAATAGAACAAATTTACTATGTAAAGATAAAAAATTCACGAAAATAATATAATCTGCTATTATTAACATTTTTTCTAATAAAAAATTCTTATATATGGAAAAATATATATATTATTCAATTTATTGTTATATATGTATATTAATAACATATAAATTCAATTATGGATACGTATTCTCACTTTACATGATCTTTCATAAATGTATAAAAGTGAACCAATCATGAATACCAATGAAATAGACACTCTAAAACGATGAAATTGAATCTTATAACTCATCAAAAAGGCCATAAATGAAATTAATAAAATTATAGTAAATCAAATAAATGTTGAATTGGTTTTAAATTAAATTATTTATGAGTACAATTCTACTATCAATGAGATTTATTGCAAGTGCATAACACTTTCAGACATAATGTATGGGTTTTCTCATCTCATAATTATTTATGTTAGATATGCCTTATTCACCACTTATTCTTTGTTGGTGGTGTCTATATTATGAATATTATTACATAATATTAGGATTATATTTATCATTATTTTATTAATGTTTTCATTTTATGATCTTTAATCTTAATGGGCATATGATTTGATTGTTGAAAAAGTAGTCAGTAATTCTCCCCAAATCTCTATTTTTTATTCGGGTTATGATTTTATCTCACTTTACCCCAATTTAAATCTTTTTTATTTTTATATAATTATTCTAAATTATGGTTATATAATCCCAAATCATGTTTCTAGATCATTTCATCCTTATTTTATGTGGAATTCGTGTTTCTATAAGGATCTTTTTAAAATTCCTCCCGATAAAAATCTAGATTTAATGAATTTTCCTATTTTTTCCAATTTTCAACTAAAATACCTTATCAATTTTAAATGAGAAATATATTTATAGAATAATTGTTTTATCATTAAAAAATATATTCTTAATTTATATTTTTGTAAAAATAATTATTATTTTTTTCTTTTTAAAAAACCATTAATATTTCACCGTAAAACTCTCTAATGTTACTCACTTATAAATATTTTCAGACACTTTTTTACTTATTTTCATTTCATTTGGTAATAAATTATCATAATCTATACATATTTTCCCTTATGAGTGTCCAATTATGATTTAAATTCATTCTATCATGGACTTAATTATGTTATTCCCTTTGGTAATGCCTTATTCACAACATATTCCTCATGTGTGTTATATATATATTTCCATTTTATTTATGATCACCATTCAACTAATATGTCATTAAATTTACATATTTCATGTATCATTGGAATTATTATTTTCTTATATGTATACCATTTTTATATATGTTGTTTTTATTGAATGTTGTTGTCGATTTGAAAAAATGTTTTAAGTATTATTTCAACTTGTAGTGACTGGTGGGGCCTAGTTATAGATTTCCCAATGATTCATCAACATGTCACATGAGAAAAAATAATTTTTAACAAACACTTCAAGTTTGATTCCAATTATATTCATATTGGTTTTTACCCAGATATTTAAACTATCTTGATGGTGTACTGGTTCTTTTTCTTTATATATGGAGTCTAGTTAATAACATTTTTCTTCATTCGAAATTCATTTAATACATTCCACGTTATTTTCACTATGAAAAAATATGTGGTTTCATTTTGATTCTCATTTTATTAATGGAAACAAAATTAGATTATTTACCTTTCTATAAATACAATCCCATATTGACTTTTCCTCACTTATTACTGTTTCATATAACCCATGCTAAGTATTTGAGCTCACCATTTTATTTTATCCCTCTCCATGACAATGAATATGAAATATTTAAAAAGCTTACATGAAGTAGTTTTTTTTCTTTATTTTTTTTGTATAATGCATTATGTAATAATTTAGCCATGTATGTATTTAGTTTTTCAATACAAAAAATCTAATAAATCTTTATGGATATGATCGCTTGTATCTATACTATTGTAATAAAATTCCCATCGACTATAAGATATAGGTGTCATGTTTGTTATAGTTGGTATCATAGAAAGTTCAGTAGAAACCTTGGGATCTAGATTTATGAAATCCTAGTTTACATAAAATAACTACAATATAGACTTTGAGGATAATAATAGAATTACATAGGAAACAAACCATGTTTATGAAATTTTATATGCAAAAATTGTTTGATTTATATTAAATATTTCACTAGTTTTTTTTATTATAAGTTATGTCTACTAATGATGTAAACTAATATAATATATGTCCTGATTTTTAAATGGAACCTCATAGAATAAATAAGAACCTCACAAATGCACATGACCCAAAGAGTTGTTAGGATCAAATATGTTATTGTCTTATGCTAAAATTTATAAGGGAACCTATCTCCCAAACACTGTCATTATTAGATGAGGAAATAGTATAATATGATAATGAGACAAATAAATAATTGATTAAGTATTACGTCTTTAGAGGGATGCATGAGAAAAATAATACATTAAGGAAATTTTATTTCTAAAGGAATGAATAGAATGAAGTAATTTATCACTAGTGATAATTATGGAAAAAAACACCATGGTACTTCTTTAAAAAGAATGGTATTTTTCTAAAATATTGGATAAAAGGCCACCATGTCTATGATTGCATGGGTAATAAAAACTATTCAAATGAACAATACTTAATTTTCAAGGAGATGAGAAACTATACAAATCAAGGTCTCAAATATCTAAGTAAAATACCCCAAAGTGGGAATAATTAATATTCATATGTTTAGATTCATTGAATAATATTTCCTATTTATAATATCAGTAAATTCATTATTATATGAATCATCCTATATATAAGGATATTACTACAGTACTTATTATTTAATAAAATTAAATAATATAATGAATACCAATAGTAATCTAAATAAGTGCTTTTGTGTATGTTGTTGATTTAGGAAGGATAACCCAAAAATATTTTCTTCATGTTGAGATAATAATAAATAGATATTTGTGTCATAGTTTTCTTGATCATGAAGATGGTTAGTGATCTCAAGTTCTATGAAATTTTAGAATTACTAGTTTAATAGATATAAAAATATATTAAACAACCATGATTTTTTTTAGAAAAATTAATGTTTCATAATGGTTTTTCGGAAATTTATATATTAAAATATTTTTTTCTAAAAATAAGAGATACAAAATTTGGGGAAATTATTGGTTAAGTTGATTTTATAAATTTAATAACCTTCCTCTTAATTTTTTTTAGGTCTTTAAATATGGAAAGAAATATTCTTGATGTCCTTAAGTGTTAACCACAAGTGTAATGAATAAAAGATATTTTTGATTAAGATAAAAATAAGATTTATCATATTGAAAAACCAGTACAAAACATTTCAGTTTCATTAAACATTTAATGGCTAAAGTAATAACTTGTTATCCATATGATATATTACAAATTCATCAGTTATAAAAAATTCATCTTCAATATCCATCTCGTGATTTAAGAAATAAATTATAAATATATTGAAGAAAAATGAAAAGATTAGATTATTCGTAGAACATAGAATGAAATCATGTAATTTTATTCCCATATGCCTACATATATGGTAAAACAATCCATCAATGTTTGGAAAAGGATCTTGAAATAATATTATGCATTTACATTTCTTTCTGATAAATCAATGGTGTTTTAACTGATTATAGATCTACTATCTTGTGAATGTTAAATTTATGATGGATATGTCCTATACCACTCTCCATCATAACTTGATTTCTATATTTATTTTCTATGACAATGTTTTTACTTTCTTATAATGTTCTCATTTAAGGAAACCATGTTTTGTGGTGACCATCACATTTTCCTTTCCATTTTTTAAGAGGATGTTTTATTTAGCCATTTTACATTGTTTTATTTCAACAAGGGTAATATAAAATTGAAAATTCAAAGTAGAAAATACCATTCTTATATTGGGAGGATGTAATTATTTTATGGATGGAAGAATTTATAACCAAAAAAATTATTGAATGTCTCTTTTAAATTTATCAACATTGATAGACTATATTTCACACAACAACAACATTAAAACCATGATATAATATTTTAGAAGTGTCTATTATGACCTCATTTTTATGTTGGTGAGAATGAATACTAAATACCAAATTATGAAATTTATATTTTCAAATTCATCCAGTTTATTTTTATATCCATTAGATAATAATAAATTATGTTTTACGCATAAAAGATTATATTTTTATAAATACAGTATTTCTACCTATTAATGTTGAGGTTGTATTAAAATTAATGTTTGAAAAAAATATATATTTTATTGAAAAAATATAAATAAAATTTTAAAAAGATATATTTTAAACATATCTTAGGGTGAAATTTTGTCATTTTTTCGAAAATATTTATATTCCAACAAATAGTGGAAAATACAAATTTTTTATAAAACTATCAATTTAATTGTATTAAAATTCATTTTATGATTTTAATTTTATATCCCCTATAAAATTATAAATAAAATTTATGTATCTAATAAATAAAAATATTATATATTTATATGATGGATTTACTAAATAAATGTTCTAAAAATGATAAAATAAGTATTCATATTTCTGTAAAAATTAAATAATTATATTAAAATTTATAATTAACATAATTATTGAAAATAATATTAATTTTCACATAATATATTCATAAATTTGTATTTTTTTATTATAAATATAAGTAAATTTTATGAGATCATTATTAGTTTTTCAAATTGTTATAAAATCAATTATAATTTTTAAAACAGTATTTTTTGAATATATCTGGATTTTAAATAAAAATTCATGTTTTCATATATATGCATTTGGTCAGAAAATTGAGTACATTTTTGAATTATAAACATAAAAAAGGTGACGGTGAATTTTTTATACTTTTCCGAAATAGTTTCATTTTTATTGAATTGTGAAATACTGTATTTTATCGTATTAGCTAAATATAAGAATTATTGTTTCCTTGATTATGTATATATGATTTAAGGACCAAAATATTGAAATAAAATTATATATTAATTGTAATTATTCAGAATAATCAAATCAATTCATAGTCATGAGCCATAAAAAATAACTAAAAGAATAAAAAACATCTCATCCACTATAAGTACAACCCTCACCACCCCATCTCCTCGCATATTCTATGTCTTTATGATTTTAAAATTTCTACCCAATAATCTTCTTCAATCTCTATCACATTTTTAGGATCCATTGGTCTAACCAAAAGACCAATTTCAATCCCCTTTGAGAGGTTCTCAGTGAGAAGAATTCATGAGGTGAAATCTTTTTCTTTCTCTTTTAATTCATTTTCCATTCTTATCCTCTCCTTATCTACTATATACAAATTTGAATTATAACTAACATAAATTATATATACTATAATGTAATTATTATAATGCAATGTCAATCCTTAAACCCATTCTCTTGTACCTATTATTCTAAAAATTAAATCATCATCTATGATGTGTCTATTTACACCATCTTGGACAATACGATTTAATTTCTCAATACCACCCTCAATACTAGAACAAAATACATTAATATGGATAAAAAATAGAATATTTTACATCTTATATGTTAAATAATGTTATTGAAGTAGTATATATACAATATATTAATTAATAAATCAATAAAAGTTACTAATGATTAAAAAATGGCCAAAATTTTCAAAACGATTATCATTAACATTTTATAAATGGAATCATTCTCATACAAGGAATATATATATATATATATATATAATATTTAATATTTATTAAGTTCATTAATAACATACATTTCAATTATGGGTATGTATTCCAATTATACAAAATCATTCATAGTTGTATACAAGTGAAGTAATGATGAAAATCACAGAAACAAACAATCATGAATGAAAAAATAAAATCTTATAACTCATCAAAATGGAAATATATGAACTTAATAAAATTATAATAAATCATATAAATTTTTATGATTTTATGAATTAAATTAGTAATGAATCATATTACATTATCTAATAAATTATTTTCATGTGAAAAACTTTTTAGACATTTGGTAAGGTTTTTCTCATGTCTCTTTTATTTCTGTGAGATATAGCACATTCTCCACTTATTCCTTCATTTTGGTGTTTTTATTTTTAAATTTTAAATATCATAATCTTAATTATTTATTTATTTATACAATGTCTCATTTTATTATTATTATTTTTTTGGGTAATATGATTTGATTGATGTAAAAGTGGAAAGGGGTTGCCCTTAAGTATCCATATTTCTTTCAGGTTACGCATTCCCTCTATTTACCTAATTTAATTCTTATTTCAATTTATATAATTCTTATAAATTATGTTTATATGTTCCAAAATCTATTATCAAGATCAGTTAAACTTCCTTTGGTGGGGAAATACTTGTATCTATTAGGTTCTCCATTCAATTCCTCCAAATAAGCATGCCCAATTTAAGGGAACATTCCAATTTTGTATATGTACTCAAGTACACACCATAATCCATTTCAGGCCACAAATATTTTTTGAAAATCACAATTTTTATCCTAAAAAACATTATTTTTTAAAATATTTATTTATCAAAATACATATGATATTTTCATTTTAATGAATATTTAATATTTTCCCTTAAACAACACTAATTTTTTCATTTCCAAGGTTTGTTAGACACATTATAACATTTTTCATTTTATTTAGACATCGTTTATCATGATCTTAAAAATATTTCCCTTATATATATACAAGTATGATTTAAATCCATTCTCTCTTGGAAATCATTATTAAATTCTTTTTTGTTATTCCTAATTCTCCACTTATTTATTATTTGTGGAATAAGTATACTATATTTTTATTTTTGATCATTTATCATTAATGTTTTACATAAATAGAAATATATCTTCTTTCAGATAAATTATTGTTTTCTTATTCATATTCTATTTTTAAATATGGTTTTTTATTTAAAATGTTTTTAGTGAATGAATTTATGTATGAATAATGATTTGATCTGGAAGTGATGGGTGGGGCCCAGTTATAGATAAACCCTTGATGCATCGATAGTTCTCATAAGATAAAAAATTTAGTGACAAACCCATAATTTTTTATTCAATGACGAATCAGATGGGTTATTACTAGCAAATGTAAACCATCTTAATGGTATAATGGTTCGTGTTGAAAATTCATGAAGTCTATTAAATAATTATTTTCTTATTCCTTATCTAGTTATTACATTACCTAATATTTTCAATATGAAAAAATCTATGGTTTCAAAATCATTATCATTATATTGATGCCGAGTAATTTTCAAATTATATACCTTGTAATAATGAAAATACATTATAGACATTTATTCAATTATTATTGTTTTATATAACACATACTGAGAATTATCACTGACCCTTTTATTTTTTTCATTCCCTATTTTTTTTCAGATCTGTATTTGAAATTCTAACAAGAAGAAGATTATTTTCCTTTGATATGTTTTATTATTAATTTCTAATTTAATAAGGGAACCATGTATGTATATACTTCCTCAACACTTAAAAACTGATCCATCATTGGTGAAGTGATCTCTTGTATCTATTGTATTTTAATAATATAAACATTAAATCTAGGCTATTGGGGTCAGGTTGTTATAATTACACATGTTTTGTGTATGGATTTTTAGATCATGTGAGATCCATAGGTAACCATTAGACCCATATCCTCTTGGAAAAATCCATTCCAATTAATTAATGTGTGTAATGTCACTCTATATAGATTACCCATGTAACCATATTACCTTGACTTCTCTAAGATAGAGGCTAACACAGGGTTGGCACACATTTTCAGAAACCATGAGGGAAAACTGTGTACCCAATTAAAAATTAAAAAATTACCAACTTTTCCACATAAGATATTTTGTGTTTTATCCAATTTTCATACTCATTATTCATCCTTTATCGATAGTGATCAACTAAATCTCACAAGGCTTCCTAGGGGTTTATTAAATACATTTATATTTCATTTTATGTTCCATTAATTTCGGATCAAATCTCAAGTTATTTATAACACTACTATTGTTTCTTTATTTTTGATTAGGGATTTTGGATTCATTATTCTTCTTATTAATCCCTAGAACCCACTTTTTCTAGTGAATGATTGGTTAGGGATTCAAAGGGTTCATGGATCTAGATCTAAGTACATGGTTAATCAAACAACAATCTATAGCCTTGAGTTAGGCGTTATACAAGTTATATACCATTATTAGAAAGTTTATTTGTGAGTGTGTGGTTGTTCTTAAATTCCATTTTTGATGTGAATTTGATTCATTTGATAGGATTTGGTATAATGGATGGATAAAATAAGAATTGAACCCATCATGATACCAGTGGTATGATTTGATGTTTATTATACCTATCTTAGGGCCACTTAAGGGGTATATATTCCACCCGAACCTGGAAAGTTATGACGTTGAATATGGAATAAAATTTCATAATAGATCAATGATATATGTTTTGACAATCATGTATAAATTGTGGAAGAAAATATTTTTTTTTTCATGTATAGTTAGTGATAATGGTATATGTTAATCATTTGGAATATTATTAAGGGGTTAAATAAATTAATGTGATTTAAATAAGTACTTCTAGGAAGAAATGGGGATATGTTTTTGAGTTAAGGTATACAGAGAAAAATGGTGGAAATAATTAGTAGTTATGTCTGAGTTTCATGTGAAATTTTGAATATTATTTTTAATATAGTGAATGTGGATAATGTTAATTGGAATCATGTGAACATGGATGTGTAGTTGTGGGTATTGACTGACACTCTAGCCCAATTGTGGGGTTGGATTGAGGCTCTAAACCCAACCACTATAATCCATGAGTTATGGCATGAGACTATTTATTTAGTCCTATAATTGATGCATTATATGATTACCTAGATCGAGGATACAAGGTAAGGAAGAATAAAATGTTTGAGTTTACACGGACAGATGCTCCAAGGTTAGTACATTGTATTTGTTTGTGAATGTTTTTCCATATTGAGATATAGAATTTAAACTACTCCCTAATGAACAGTGATTGAACAAAATAGAGTAGTTTTCAAATTATGTAGATTCCAAAGGTATGGAACAAGTGATGAGGATGGTTTAAGTTATTGAAAATTGTTTAAGGGAGTATTGTTAACTAATGGCACATGATTTTTCTTTTTTAAACATTTTCATTTTTTTAGTGATTTCATGCAGTATTTATTTTGATTGTATATTTTATAGACAATATTGTTTGTGGCCTACAATGTTGTATTGACACCATCCATTGGCTTCAATTGGGAACCCAATTTGATTTCATGGTTGTAATTTAGGAAAATGCCCAAGGCCTAATTCTAATGTGATGAGTTGGGATTAGGATGTTCATGGATGGAGATTTAGTTATTGAATCTAGGAATTTTTTGTGGAGTTGTCTATTTTTTATTTTGGGATTTCTATAACAAGAAATTTTATGACTTGACATAGCACATTTACTCTTTGGTATTGGGTTGTACCCATTTTTGGGAAATGGTTAGTGATGCTTGTTTTAGGTTTATTGTTTATTTTTTCATTTATTTTTAACTGTAATATTCTATGGATTACTCTAATAAATAGCTTATAGTCTCCCAAAATATGTATTTAGAACCTCACTACTAGTCATCAGCTTCTGTCATTTTAGGAGGCATGCCTGATGTTATGTTCCGACTTGGCTTGGGGTATTTTTTTAGTGTCTTCTGGGTTTGGAAGGTTACAAAGTGTTATCAGAGTAGTTATTTTCTGTAGTATTATTATTAGGAAATGGTTTATGGGAGATTACTATGTGGTTGGGCATTAAAATGAGCTTGTTCATGGGAGTACCTCACCCATGTTTGAGGGAAAAATAATGTACCCATGGTAGGAATTCACTTTCATGTTGTGTGATGATACTATTGAATGATATTTCAACATGGTGTGATGACATTATTATGTGATGATACAATACTATGATATTTTTCTCATGAATGGAATGGGAAAAGTTTTTTCATTAATTCATCATTATGAGCACTGAGGGATATAGGTGGCATGCATAAGGGTATACACACACAGGAATGAAGTATGGGGCATGAAGCGTAGAATGG
Organism: Viscum album; assembly: GCA_963277665.1. NCBI lineage: Eukaryota > Viridiplantae > Streptophyta > Magnoliopsida > Santalales > Viscaceae > Viscum > Viscum album. The sequence goes on from CAUJRU010001656.1 coordinate 20,256, forward strand.
ATTTCATATTACTTAAAAAAATAAAAAATGTAATGTCTAAAAAGGGTGATTAAAATATCTAAATTAAATTAATGTTAAAGAATTATTAAATAATTTAGTTAAACAAAGAGTTAACAATGAGTTTAAAATGTGGTTGTTGTTATGTTGTAAAGATAAAAATGTGCTCAAACGAGATGATTTGTGTTTTAAAAGTAAAATGGCTTGAATATGGTGTTATGTGATTATTTGATACTATATAAGTTTGTTTACTCAATTTTTATTATGAACCATTATTGGGATAGTTGAATGTAGTTCCACATGTGTGACAAAGCCTATTGGGATATGTGTAAGTGAAGTTTGTTGTTTATGGAAAGTGGATAACTTAATATTATGTAAAATGTGAAATATTTATGTTATCTATTCTAGGACTAATGATTGGAATTGTAGTGAAATTTCACCATAGTGGCGTGTTATAATTGGGAGAAAATAGGATATCATTGATAATGATCCACCATAAGTGGAGAAAGATACCTTTGTTTTCTAGGGAAACAAATGAGATGTGAATTTACAGGAGTGAATTTATCGTTTTATTTAGATGATGGAAAGGGACCCTGGGCGGGGTTCACCAATCATGTTTGAGATAACTAGATAGTTCCAACTATAGTACCTTCCAACCATTATTGGAGAGGGTGGTCTTGATGTATCCCAACTCTAGATAGATTTCATATAGAAGATATTGTATGGAATAGAGACTAATCCCATTAATATTGTCAAGATGCAAGACTACATGTTATGAGGTTAGGAAAATCATTGTTGGAACATCTTGGTTCAGAATGAGTTTGTAAAGGGTTTACATTAAAATACGTTCTGGAAAAATTATATATAACATTACTATACACATACCTTGAGGGAGGATAAGGTTATAGATTTTTTGAGGTTGACTCAAGGGACTATGTCAGTGATGGATTGTGTATGAGATTTCACTGACATGCAATAATTGGTTATAGATTTGGTAGGGGATGCGACAGTTGTGGAGACATATTTTCAATATTTAAATTGATAATATATCAAGTCCTAGGTAAATATATTCTACATAAACAGGCTTATAGAAATGATTGATCAAACCCTTTTCTCATAGGGGATCCTTACGGAGGCATCTAGGGATGGATATGCAATTTTAAATGGGTGACCATGTGGTGATAATTATGATGTTAAGAAGTGTCGTTTTGAGAGACTAGGCTTGGGAATTTCTGAATGTTGTTGTCAGAAAATGTAATTAATTTCTCAATCTAGTGTTAGGGTCTTCTATTATCAGTGTGGTAGGTCGGGACACATGCTGGTTTAGTGACCACGACCACTAGTTGAGTGTTGAGCATGCATAAGAATGGGGTGTGTGTATTGTCTCTGTAGGATCCCTCCAGAGCTGGGCATAGATGGAGGATCAATTCCTATGTTTTGTGCATAAAGGGGTTTATTACCCCATAGTATGTAAGTGGTTTGAGATCCATCGTCTACTTTTGTGGAGGTGGTGGTAGTTGTAATACAAGATGGTATTTTTCATAATAGTACGAAAGTGATGCATTAGGGATACATATTGAAGCCTATGGTATAGGGTAAGGTCAGCTTCATGAAATTCAATCTACACAAAGAGGTTGTGAGGATGGACCATCAACTGTTTGATGTATGATCCTTATAGGTATCACTCTTGATAGTGATTTTTTTATACAAGTTCCTCACCTTCATTCCTATCGACTTATTTTGAGTTTATGTTGGGCTTAGTGGTGGAACATATGTGTGGGGATAAATCTACTAAAAAACATTTAGGGTGTGAGTATAAAATCTCAATCAATGTAACGGGTGTGCTCTCGATGATGGTGGTTACAATATTCTATGGAACACACTTGGGCTTGAGATGTCGGGTTATGATCTGATTTTTGGAATGTATTGGTTACAGTTGTACTAGGCTCATATTGTATGTTATCATCGCATGTTCAGATTAATGTCTCTTAAGGGAGACACATATTCCTATCATTGAGAATGGTGCATTTGATCAAGTCATATAGTATTAGTCTATTTTCAAATGTGTGAGCTCACATGCCATGTATTGTGTCCTATGCATGATGATGGGGGAGTCTGACAGATTATCCATCATCCATTTGTGGATCAGTTCCAAGATGTGATTCTTGGAGACTGATTAGGGGATCCTCTATAGAGATATGTTAATTTTATGATACATTTTCTATAGGGAGTAAAAGTATTTTCCATTATTCCATATAGAAAGTAACTGATAGAAATCCTATAACGTAATTCTTAGTTAGAGGAGTTGGATAATAAGTGGTTTATTCATTCGTGTTTATCATCGTGACTATCTTTAGTGTTGTTTTACAAAAAGGAAATGGTTTATTTAGGTTTCACATCAATTATCCAACGTTGATTCAAATGATAGTTAACATCTAGTAACCACTTCCTTGAATTGGTGATCTTTTTTCTACTTGAGAGGTGGTTAAGTTTTTTCTAAGATTGTCTTTAGAAATGGGTATCAATAGCCAATGGTGAGACCTTCTATTCTACCATGGACTGCCTCTAGGATCTGGTATGGGTTGTATGAGTTTTTTTAAACTATATGTTTTAATAAATTATCCCATAGTTATTATGGCACTAATGAACTGAATATTTCATCCTTACATATATCAATTTTTAGTTTTCATTTTTGATTAATTCATTATGTACTATAAAACTCATGATGATCCTGAAAATCATATTTACATCATCATATTTATACTAAGTGAGCATAGGGTATATTACATGCTATCCAAATTCCATTTTTGGATTGAAAAATTTCTTGTCTTAGGGGGCATCATCTTAAAGAAACGTGTTTCCTTTCCCATGAAGCAAGAAATTATGACTTGAGAGGACTTGAATAATATTTCAAATTGCCAATTTTTTCAGGTTTTTCCCGTACATTACCTAGAATTCAATAAATATATTTCACATTTGGATACACCAATGTCAGGGATAACCAAGAAGGGTGTCATGTTTTAGTGGTTTGGGGAATGTCATAATTCTTTTTAGAAATTAAATCTATGGTTGAAAACATCACTAATTCTGATATTACATGATCTATGTAAAAAATATAAATTGATCTCAGATGTTCCGGGAGTTTTTATTGAGGTAGTGTTGATGGAAGATGATTGAGTTAGGGTGTATCAGTCATTACAGTTGAGACCCCATAATATAAATCACCATATAAATGATCTTTAATTTTTCACCAAGGTTCATGCCTTAAAATGTTGGCAGAAATACGTATTGTGTGATCGATTTACAATGTATTTCAATCAAGAAATCCTAAAGTAAATCCTCTCTCAACATGAATATAATCTTCTATAGTAATGATGGATATAATACATGTTGCCTTTTGACATTGAGTTGGATTACATGTTGGGAAAAGCTAACAATGTAGAAGATTCTTGGAATTGGAAGAATCAAAATTTGGTGGTCCAAGAATCATGTTCATAGTGGAAAATGTTGTAATTTTTACTAAGAATTGTTTTGTGGGGTATGATGGAAAAGGGAAGATAACCCTTTCATCTGATGCAGTGGAGTCTATTCTATTGAGAAGTATCAAGGAGAGGAATCTTAATGATCCAAAATTATTGTCTTTTAGTAGATGTTTTAAAGGTGGGTAGTCACCTTCTAGGAGGCTCGTTAGAGATTACGGGTTTGTTTGTGTTCGTGGACTTGTGGTTGTGACAACTTATACATGAGAAGCGTTTATGCGTGAGTTTCATACATCTAAGTGGTAAGTGCATCTAGGTTTGATCAAAATGAATTTTTATCTTCATAGGATGTATTTTTATCTAGATATAAATAATGATGTTGAATATTTCCTTAAACAATACCTTATCCTCCTACAGGGGAAGGTTGATCATTAGAAGTCGGTTTTTTTGTTGCATGTATTTCCCATTTAGGAATCGAAATGGGATATCGTGGTTATTGAGTTCATGGTGGGTATTAAGTATATTCCATGAATGAATGATGCAATATGGGGAGTGGTAGATCAGTTGACTATGGTGACCCATTCATTGCATATTCAAGGGAATTTACAGTTGATCATCTTGGTATGTTGAATGTTCGGGAGATAGTACGGTTGAATGGGGTTCCACAAACAATATTATCATATTGTGATCCATGTTTTACTTCACCATTCTAAAAGGGGTTACATAAGGTACTTTTTACCGAGGTATTTATGAGTATGAAATTCTCCCGAAGATGGGCAGGCAATTGCTGCATACTATTCAGGTATTAGAGGACATGTTAAGAATTTTTTTGGTACATTGGTAGATTTTGGAGGAAACACATGACACTTGTTGGTATCACATATAATAATAGTTATTAGGAAATTATCTAGACGAAGCCTTATGAATATCTCTATAGGAGTCTATGTTGTACTCATTTATGTTTCATGGCGTGTGGGAAGTATAATTTTTTGGGATCAAGTCTCATATAGGGAACATTTGAATCAGTTTAGTTGATTCAAAAATGTATTGAAATGATTCGAAATCAGCAGAATTTTTATTCCAACATCCAATGTTGAAATCTTGAGTTTATGGTGGGTTATTGTGTCTTTCTTTAGTTGTCTCCATGGTTGGGTCACCATCAAATTCAGAAGTAGTGTTTGTTGGTACACAATTACATGGGTCCATTTTAGATTATGAAGAGGATTGGTCTGGTAGCATACCAATTGACTCTTCCATATTGTTTTAGTGGAATGAATGATGTTTTTCGTGTTTCATATCATTGTTAGTAATACCATAGACCTTATCATGTGGTTAATGTTGAGGATGTTGAGCATGAGTCACATTTGTCCTTTAAAGTGCACCTAATTATTACTGTGGGTAATTTTTAGATTGTCATGCATGGAAATATGGTTACCTTGGTTTTAGTTTCATTTAATTGTGGTAATTTTCAATAAGAATAATGGGAGAGGGTGCTATATATATCCTCAAGGGACTGATCTCTTTTCATTAGATGTTATGTGATGCTTGGAAGTGAAGCTCAAGGGTGATCAATTATAAGATGTGGAGGTTATATGATCCCAAACTTTATGGAGGTATGAACATGATTAATTTTTTTGTAATAACTTTTGTTTAATGGAATGTTTACTAGGTGTATGAGGAGGCCCATGGGTGTTTTAGGGATTTTGAAAATGAAAGATTGAAAAAATGGACATCCATTACATATTACACGGTTAGCATATGGTTAGTGAATCTATTTTTTGAAACCATTCTATAAAGTTGAAAATGGTGAATGGTAATGTGAACAATAAAAGGGGGAGTCCAAAATCATGTGGGCTTATACAGAGCCATTCCACAGAGTTGGCATGCAGTTTTTTAAACCATGTGAGATCCCAATGTAACAGTGTGCCCCCGCTCCACTTAGATAGATTCATTCTGTACGGTTAGCACACGGGTTTTCAAATTATATGGAATACCCATGTAACCACATTACATTTACCTATATTAGATATGGATTGGTTCATGGATGGTACACAGTTTGGAAAACATATAGAAAACCCTATACCTGAATAAAAAGTGAAATATTACTAAATTACCTGCTATGAATTTTTATCTAATTGAAATGATTCTCTTAGTCATTCATCTTCCTCCAGCACTCGTGATGAAAAAAAACTCACAAATCATCTCAAGGGTCAATCTTGGTTGTTTCTAAGCTATTTGGAGTGTATTTGGTTGTATATATATGATCTTTGTAAGTCTAATGACCCTATTTCTTCTTTTTTAGGATTAGGGGTTGTTTTTTCATTTTTCATCGTAAAAATGAAGAAAATTATATTTTTCTGTCATATCATAAGTTAGGGTTTTATAGGGTTCTTAAATATTTATCTAAGTCCTTGGTTAAGTGGTTTTTCTTGAACAGATTATACGTAAGTGATCTATAAGTTATATCCCATAGTCTTTATGTTAATTGGTTTATGTGCGGTTTTTCATTGGTTCTGTTTGTATTTTTCATGATTATATTTGATATTATTCAGTAAAATTGCAAGATAAATGATGATTTGTACACCTAATGATCCCTCTTGGATGCTTTGAGGATCATTAGTCCTATTTTAGGGCCACCAAAGGGGGGAACCATCCACCCAAATATGGAATTTTTTGATGTTGAATTTGGATGTTTTTTGACAAAATATAGCCATTATATATTTCATGAAAAGTTAGTTTTAATTGTAGAAGGAACTAATTGTGGTCAGGTCTAGTTATTTATAATTGTATAATAAAGTAGTTTAGAGCATTGTAAATGTGTCTAATAAATTAATTTGGTTATGAAAAATGGATTTTTTGATTAAATGGGGGCATATTTATGAGTTAAGTCATGAGACAGTAATTTATGGGTTGATTGAGTAGTGAGGTGGGAGTGTTATTTACAATATCGAATATTATTTTTAATATGGTGATTGATGTTAATGGTTGTTAGAAACATGTGAACATGGCTTGGTATTTGTGGGTATTGACTGATGATTTACTCTAACGGGTCTAGTTAGATTGATGATCTAAACCCCCACCACTATAATGAATGGGTTAGGGAGTCAGACTGAGGCTTTAGGCCCCCAAAAGACGCAATGGATGATTACCTAGACTAAGGATCCAATGTTTGTGAGATTAAATTGGTTGATATTACCTAGAATGACACTCTAATGTAAGTGCATGTTTTCTATTTTTTAAATGATTATCATTATTGATATATATAATTTGAATTACTATATTATGAATAGTAATTTTTAGGCTTATTCCATAATGTAAATGACTTGAATTACTAACCCATGGAATAAGTGATTAAAATGAAAAATGATGACCTGAATAACTATTATAAGAAAAATTGGAGTCATGAATTATAAGGGGTCATTACACAAGCATGTCTGGATTACATCATTCATATCTATATTCACCATTCGAACACAATAATCAGATATCCTAAATGACCATATCGTATTCATATCTATGAACACCTTTATGGACTGAGTATCAGACACATAATTTTATTCTCTATAAGAATGTGATATAACCATGTGAAGGTGAGTGATAATGGTAAGGAAATAAATACAATGAGATAGAATCTTCTTGGGAATGTTCATTATAATTGGTTGCAATGATTTGATAGAATTTTTAGAATAATATTCAATCCATAAATGGATGTAGATATAATGGTCACCAAACTAGACTACATGAATAATATCCCATAATTCTTCTTCATAGGCCACCCCAATTCGATTTTAATTGTAAAAGCATCCTTTGACGAATCAACAATGCAATTGAAAGTCAATTACACACTATAAGGGCCCCAAATTCTAGAATAAGAACCCTGAACAATGAATTTAAGTCGTGGATTAATGGGAAGGATCCACGGTATTTATTTTATAACATTTATTTTCCTCAGTCTACCTGTCACACCCAGTAATTTGAAATTGCATATATCATTTAAGAAATTATCCATGCTCCATTTTTGAATTTTTCAAGTAGGGTAAGCTTACTTGTGTAGTCAAATAATGCCCATGTAGGTGGAGGGTATTTGATCATCAGAAAGCATGGCATTCTGAGAAATCCATATTTCTAAAAACACTATTGTGGTTGCGGTAAAATAGATACTGTGAACCTGTTCACTTCAATGAGTGCTCGTAAGTCCCTCAATGAATTTTCCCATGTTAATTTTAGATGAACCCCTAATTTGGAATATATCATGTAAATAATTATATAGATTTTGGGAAAAATAACATATGAAAATCAAATTTTGTACATTTTATTCAGTATTAAGACATAAGTGATAGGATGAGATAATGTATTGTCGAGCCTTTTTAGGTTGTCATGTTTGGGGATTCTATTTTGTCAAATTCTCCAAAGTATTAAAAATCATGTAGGATGAATGAAATGTGTCATGAAACTCATCAATCATATTGGTGATCATTTTGTATCCCTAAATTCCAATTTGTATAATTATTTGATATTGAACTTCCCATTCATATTCATATTCCAAACCAAAGTGTCACAATCCATGAATGTATAATATTGAATAGAAAATTTAGTTTTTATACGAACAAAAATGTCAAATTTAACCATATATGTCACAAAATAATCAATGGAAAAATCTATAAAATCTATTGGAGTACACACCATGTGTTGTTGTGGGATTCCCAGCTAGTAAGTGATCAAACAGTTTAGTTTACAGTTCCTTCTTATTTTTCACTCATTCTGTTGGATGATGGTATTCTTTGAATTCTTTACGAATATCCAGGATAAGGATTCAATAAATTATTTGTATACATTCATCAATATCACCTTAAATATTCTATTTAATAACTCATAGGCATAATTAAATATCAATTTATATAATAATTTCATAATGAGTCTGTTACTGAAAATCAAAAGGTCATTGATTCTAAGGAATCCATTGTTGATGGGTTTGATTCAATCCTTCTATGTGGTAGTGACTAATGTATTTTTATAGACAAATCCAGTACAATGAAAATTTATGATCATTCCTTCAATTTCTATAATGAGTCCTCTTGTCCACCTATTGATTGAGAATTAATATACAACCATTGATGTGATCACAAAATTAACTATGAAATCCATACCACCAAAAGACATTTCATTTATTTTCCACCATTACATTTGATTCATAATTTAATAGTAGATGTCCTCTAGGTACCGATTCATCACCATGCCCTAAAAATTTGGATCACCAAGGTAATTGAAAGAGAGTGATCCTTTTGTAACTCCAAGACTTCTAGTTATAATATTCTATAGGCCAACCAATATTTCATCCCAAAAAATAATGTAGGATTTCATCTAGAACATAGCCTATCAAGATACATCTTACTATTGTGAAAAGAGAACTTTAGTTGTTGAGATTTTCCGTAATTATTTATTCCTATGTAGAATAATAACATTAGTTTAAAAAATATGTGAATGAGTATAATAATTATTGAAATCTTCTATTTTATTATAAAATCATATTTCTGAATGGTCATTGATATATCTACTCACGTAATCTTCTTTATTGGAAAATAGAGGTCCAAAAAGTTGTTCACCTTGTTTCACACCCCTTGTACATTAAAATAATCCAATGGGAGACCCATTAATGATAATATAATTCTCAGAAAAATTGAGAACGATGGGAATTATTTGATGAATTAATTTGAGAATTTATATATACAAAGAATTTAAAAAAGGAAGCTCTATTTCAGAGTATTGAATTATTTGATGATGTAAATCTTAAGGGAAATGTTACCTTTATTTTCTTTTCCCCCTAATAATATTTATTCATTACAAGGATGAAAATAAGAAATTATGAATATTCTTCTTTTGAAAAATCCAAATTCATTTAATGTGATGTGTTTTTTAACAGTTTTTCCCATTACGATCATGATGATCTTGATAATGAGTTTTAGAAGTATGTTCTCAATAGAAAGTATCTTGGAATATTTAATATCAAGAGTATTCTCTTTCTTGGGTATTTAGGCAATGAATATTTAATTTATCCCATGTGGTAATGAAATTTTATTGAATAATTCCAAGATTTGACAAGTTATATCATCCTACAAAATTTCCCCTTAAAACGTGATTTCTTTAGTTAATCTCTCTATACTAGGAGAACTTTTGATATAAAGGATAAATGGAGAAAAATTGATTTCCTCCTTTGTTGGATCCATAAAATGAATTCAGTTTTGATTCATAGTAAAGTAGTAATCTATGTTATTAGCCATATTTTTTGTGTTATCTAGTCAATTATAAAAGTATTTTTCTTTAAGGTAATCAATTGCTTCCTGAGTGATTTCATTTTTAGTAGTGTATTGGAATCCATTGATGTTGATGGCCATATTTTCAACTCTTTATCAAATTTATTTATTTATTCTATTCAATAAATTTATGTTCTAATACCTTTCCTCTATCCATTTTACATCAAAATTATTTTTTCAAAGTCTTTCCATTATTAATACGAGATCATACAACCTGCATGGATCTTGTATTTACTCTCGTGATGGGGCATTCTGATGTTGGTTCCCATTTTGGTTGTATTCAAGGTGATCATTGTCATTTTTAATTTCCATGAAAATCTTGGTGAATTATTTATTACTCCATTCCATCAGTAGTCATTTAGAATTTTTAATTTTTTATGAATTCTATTAAAAGGAATACTGATATGTTTAAACTCCCAGGCCTCTAACATAATTTCCTTACATCCTAGAGTTAATAGCCACCCATTATTATATTTAAATGGAATAGGGACTGACCTTTAACTATGTGTGTATATTTACATAAGGACGGAGTTGTTCTCAAAGTGATGTTTGGGGAGGTTGAAACCCAAAAAGTGATGAAAATGGATTTAGTGATTTAAAATAATTTTAATGAATATTTTTAACTAATGGAACATTAGTTTTCTTTTATATTATTTGAAATTTATTTAATACTTATTTGCGCTATTTTTTTATAATTTATATTTTTTATACTCTATAAGTGTTGTCCTACTGAGTTTTACATGAAACATGTTTGGGCTGCCATTCAGTACTTGAGCAGATTTCACAGTTGCGAGTTAGGAAAAGGGAAATAGGCTGATTCTTGGGAGTTGATTTGGGATTGGGATATTAATGGATTAAGATCTAGACTTGGATTTGGAATACCTTTTTGGGACTATTATATTTATTTATATTTTCAGAATTTTATCACATGAAAATGTATGTCATGGCATAACATATTTACTATTTGGTTGGGGGTTGTAAACAAATTTTTGAAATGGTTAGCCATGTATGTTCTTGGTATATTGTTAATTTTTTCTTGTATTTACCACCATTATATATTGTTCCTTACACTTATATAGAGACTATTGTCCCAAAACATGTTCCTTTAGACCCTCATTATTAGTCAGCAACCTTTGGAATACGTGAAGGCATGCTTGATGCCATGTAGTGACCTGACCCAATGCATTGGTTTAGTGTCTTCTAGGTTGGGAAAGATACACTAACCACCCATAAAATAAATTTGAATATAATATTATTCTATAAAAAATTCATTTCATATCATATAAAACCATATATGATCCACTTATATCATTTCAAATCTCATTTATTAATAATTATTTAATAAAAACATCCTTTCTAGGTGTTAACTGTCTAATGTATCTTGAGATTGTTTTTCGTTACATCCAATAATTTCACACCAATAATGGTTCATTAATCTCTATATTTTTTTATGATATAAATGCCAAATATTCACTAAATATATAGATTTAATCACCCATAAAAAGAAGATATAGAAAAATTAACTACATTATTCCTAGACATCGTATGTCATATGTATGCACAAAAGACGTTTTATCTATTCTATGGGTGGAATGAAATAAAGGAAAAGAATAACTCACCATTGAAAATAATTATTTTATCATATATATAATATTTTATTTTTAAATATATCCTCATTTCAATTTATGTAATGTGTAAATGAAAAATAGAATCATATCGCTTAATGAAGGTGGTAGACGAAACGTAGACATTATAAATGATTTCATTTAACAACATATGGGAGGATAAAAAGGTAGATATGATATTATAATTAGAAATGTATAATATTACTATAATTATCAGAGATAACTATTAAAACCATATTAACAACCATCTATGAAAGATGGTGGTATATGCTGAATTATGCCACTAAGTAGAGGTGGTATGCCAAAAATACAAACAAGCAATAAATTAACATCCCATTTGATGGAAACATGATTAAATAATGGTGTTTTAATCATTAGAATAACATTTTAGTATATTTAGTATTATTATATTATTGTTTTATGATGAAAAACATTGATTTATTTCAGTTATAGTAAGAAATATCTTCATATTGGTCAGGTAAGATGTTTCCCTCTTCTCTATGAGACCTCTGTTCGATCATTTTTTATGGACTGATGGAATTTTATATTATAAAGACTATAACATATATTTTTTATTAACCACATCATTAAAAATATTTATCCTTAACAATGACAAAAACAATTAATAACATAATCAGAAATAATATTACATATAAGGTAAAAACCTTCCCATAATTGGTGAAGGAGTGAAATTTTAGACCATATATTATCTTATATGGACTCTTGAATGATTTTATCACATTAAATTAATTCAATTCAATGTTCTTTTTCATTAAATATCATTAATGTAATTTTTACTCTATAAATTTAATTTTACATTATGGAAATGATGTTTGTGATTCAATTTGATTATAACCCATTAACACATCCCAAATGTGTTGTTTTCAGATATAAAATTAATTAGTAACTCTAAATAACCAATTGAAAATTCCATTTATAGTTTTTAAAATCATTTATGTTATTATTCTACTACTTCTACCAGACTATTTCACTGTTGGGTAAGAATTTAAGGAAATTATTTCATCACTATAAATTAAAAATAAATTACAAATATAAAAAATTTATTATTAATTTAAACAGACCATTATATAAAACGTATGATCTTTTTATCCATTTTTTGCAATTATATATACATTAATGGAAATAGGGATAAATTTAAAACCTTTCATTACATAAAGTAGTATACAATTCATTATCAACATAAAATAGAAATAATATTTCATATATTATAACGTGGGATTCATGTATTTTAATTTCATCCATCCAATGAAATATAGTCATTTTTGGCTAATTTGGAGATGATTTCAATATTTTTTACATATGTTTTCCCATTTTATCCTTACTAGGGTGACAAATATTATCCAAGGTAAATATTCAAAATGGTCAAAATAAAAAGGGCCTATTTACCAAGTTGGAACCTATTAATACCATATATGGTAACCATTTTTCAAGATTTAGTTTATAAAAGTAATGTAAATCGATTTAACAGAAATGTGTACAACTCAAGGAATATTATTTTAGGTAAATTATTTTTCAAAAATAAAAAATAACTTATATGAAATCATGAATATTACCAATTGAGATGGAATTAACTAAATTATTATGTGTAAAATAGATAATATTTAAATTTTTTACCAAATCAAAAATATAATAATAATTGTAAATTAAATTATTTAATATGAATAAAAAATATATTTTAAAAATAAATATTTTTCAATACTCCCAAAATTTAAATCATTTTAAAAAATCCAAAAAAAATAGCAACTTATTTTATTATTTAAGTGTTTACTTTAAAAATATAGTTCATTTTTTCAGATAATTATTATTTAAAATTGGGATGAATTAATTTTATTATTTTCCCATAAAAATTAATATAACCCATTTTTGGGAAAGATTATATTTAAATAATTTAATGACTATTAAATAATAAGTTATTATTTATCAATATTTATCCCTATATCAAAACATGGAATTTATATTTTTTATAATATTGTTTATTATTATTTACTCATCCAATTTGAAGTCTAGGTTAAAATGGTATATGATATTATGGTTCATTTATACTCAAGGTTGTGTGTTCTAAACACTATCGAATAAGTTAAATTTATTTAGATAGAAATATATCATAAAATTTTATTGGGTTATAATGTTTTCCAAAAGAATTAAAATAATGTATTGATCCAAAAAAATATTATTTAGCCACTAAAAACATGGAATCCAACATTTGTAATATATAAAACTATCATTACATGATAGGACACTATTAACATAAGATATCTTTTGAGGATTAGTTTATTTGATGTTAGAAACATCATACATGGAAAACATAAACATTACTCAAATTCACATGGAATGATTCTTTATACATTCATCATAGGCTACTTTTACTTCATATCATATCCTAGTTACATACATCAAATGTTATAGGAGATAATAAATCCTAATAAAGGGAATAAATGATGGAAATATTTACCATGTGATCAAGGGGAATAACAATATGGAATTCCCATAAAAACATGAGGAATATAATTATGGAATAAACATGACTAAAAATATTTAAATGTTGGTAAAAAATAAAATTGAGATATTAATAATCCATAAAAAATTATACCATAATAAGAATATAACCATGGTTTCATAAAACATAATTATAAATTTTTTTCACAAAGTTATCCTAAGACATGTCCTCTATAAAGACTAAATCTTTACCAAATAATTTTGTGAAATATCATGGATAACTAGTCATATTAATCAAGATTTTTCTTCCAAATAGATCATAAGAAAACATTTAATTAATATCCCAAGGGGTGTAATGAATAGGTTTCATCTAAAGGTAATTAAATTCATAAAATCGTAAAGACATGGGAATTTCCACATTTTTAACCTATAAAAAGTAAATATGGGTTAAATATATGAAAACAACCAAAAAATAAATTATTTTTACATCTTGGTGATAACCCATGAAAAATTAAGAGTTTGGGATTTTCAAAATAATAATATTTAATATAAAATATCTAAATTCATGAATTTTTTTTATCATGATAGTTATAAAACCTAGATTATGGGAAGGGCATAATGGGAGATAAACTGGGTCATATTGTGAAAAATATATTTTGGTTGTATTTTTATAATAAAAATTACATGGAAATAATGTAATTCAATATATTAGATGTATAGAATAAATGAGGTAATTAAATGGAAAATAATTCAAGGAGAGTTCCATAACAATGGGAAATAAATATATAAAGTGTGTAGAAGGAAAACATAGAACGATATATACAACATGTTAAATAGAGAAGAAAAATTATTATAATTTTATGATTAAGGAATTTGGAGTGGATATGAATTGGGGGAATGTAGGTTATTTATAGCAAAAGAGGTGGAATTATTTTATAATTTCAAAATATAGGTCTTGGAATTCAAGAATATAGAAAATGAAAAACCATTTGATGAACCATTTGTTTTTACCATTGTTTTATAAATCATAGTCGTGTTATATAATAAATTAAATAATTATATTTCAATTAGTCTATTTTTTATTTTATTTTGAATTGGAAAAGTAAATGATGCATAAAATGTTTTTTTAAAAATAATAATTTCAATTTTGGAGTTTGGAATGTCATTTATAGATTTAGATATTTTTTAATGCATCAAAATGCATAATATTAATTAAATAATCTTTATTTAGTAATGTATTATGTTATATAAATTATTATTTCATTATTAAATATTTAAGAAGTTCTAAAACACATTAAAATTAAAAACTGTATTTACATTGTTCATTGAAAATAAAATATTTTAGATAATTTTAAAGTTTTCACCCTAAAATAATTTTTAAATTTTTCTTTCAAATATAATTTTTAGTTTACCAAAATAATTTCTCAGATGTTGTAATTATAAGTTTTAAACAAAAATTCATTATTAATTAGAAAAGAAATGTCTTTTTATCATAGGTAAATTTATAACCCTTACAAGTATTTCCCAGTCCAATATAAAATTATAATATAATTTATAATTAAAAAATAAAAAAAAATTATAAAAAATATAAAAAATATAAAAAATAAATATTATTTAGAATAAAATAAGTTATTATAAATATATATATTTTTCTTCTAAAAATTCAATTTTCATTTATTTTATCAAACAATCTATTTATCAAATTGATTTTATTTTAATGTTTATATGATAAATTTAATTCTCAATTAAAATTTGATTGAGTACATAAATATATCATTTATATGAAGAAAACATTAATTTTATGATACTATGTTAAGGATATATAACATTGTATCACACTAGTACACACATTAAGTGTAAGATATGTTATAGTTGTAGTTTCATGGGGTTGATCTACTAAAATTGACCTAGTGGTGATCTCAACAGACTTAAACATTTCATGTAGTTTTGTACACTCAATCCATACTTGTTAGAGCTCTACATGGTCTTGGTCAATGATGATCCACTTTGAAGCATCCTCTATAAAAAGTATTTATCAATGGGATTCAATATCAATTACCCAAATTTTTGATGCTCTAAATCCATACATCATCAAGAGTTATATTTTATCATTAATATTTATAAAATATAGTTATAATTATAACATGGTTACAAATGTTCACAATACACAATGGTATTTTTAACCAATAATCATGTAATAGTAATATAACAATCATATCCTAATGGTCACATTTCTGATTATATCCTATATATTTACCACTAAATATAAAAAATTTCATATTTTATTACAACTGGTTTTTAAAATTCCATTGATAATGTACATTTTATTCCTAATTTTTATTCTTAATTTAAATTGTTTTCATATAAAATATAATCATCCAGGGAGAGTTTTATCCTATAGAGTATACCGTTTCATAGAAACAATTATTTTGTTATGATATAATTATAATAGTCTCTAAAATAGTAATTGTTATTCTTATACGACATAAAATTTATTTTATAACTAGAATTTCTATCCACTGAAATTTAATAATATATTCAAATAGTTTTTTTGACCAAATAGTTATTTTATTAATCGAATAAGGTATTTTAATGATGTTATATTCTCCCCATATGAAATTTTATCGTCAAATTTATAACATACCTCAAAAAAGGGGGTATTCTTCCTGCATTGATTCTTTAGGTTCTCAAGAAGTAGCTCACACATTATATTTTTATATAGGAAATTCACAAGTAGTGTTTTTGTATCCTTACTATCATTTTCCCTTTTTTCCATAATTTAGATCATCTTATTTTCTTTAGGAAATTATGGTTCTAATTCCACAACATAAATATCAATTACATGTGTTGAGTAAGAAATCTAAATTCACAATATAGAAATGTGGAAGAAATTAATGAAATTAGAAAAACTTTCACAATTTTTATAATAGATTTCAAACTGCCCGAACATCCTCCACATTCCCAAATTATCCATTGTACCATGGAATCCACTTACCCTCCTTTCTGAATCTCATAACTCCATTTCAAGGTGATATATTGATAAGTATATGATCCCAAAAATAATATTATTTTTACTCTCTTCAGCTATCGTCATAAAAGTGTGGTTCACTCGTTGTATCCTTATTGTATTTCTGAGTTGTTTTTATTTTTCTATAGTCTCCTAAAAAATTTCTAGTCCCACTAGTTTCCCTCCTAAACATCATTGGAAAAGTTTGGTGTTTAACTCATTTTCGGATAAATTTCATCAAATGGTTCACATTTAATGATAATTTATAATTTCTTGTTATATAAGAAAGCAACAAGTGGATGATGGTTGTCCCAACGCCCTTGGAAAAAAATTGATCTGGCACTTATCATGTCTTATAATGTTTTAATTTACTCTTTATCTATCCATCAGTTTGATAATTATTGGTTGTTGTCAGTTTTACATGTGTATTCACATAATTTTAAAAGATCCTCTATAATATTTATTTAAATAATGGATCTTGGTATGAAATAATTAACATCATTACTCCATGGTTTCTCAATGCATAATAAATTTATAGGTGAGTTAAGTGATATAGGGATAAATATTATCTTATAGAAATGAAATGGTAAAACTCTAAAAAAATTATTGATTACTTATAATATATAATTACTTCCCCATGATTTCTATTGTAGGACAGTGATAATTCTATAACTTAAGGCATTCCAATTCTATACAGTTATTGGTAGTGATTGAAATACCCCTCTGGGAAATTGGTACACCACTTTCACATATTGACACACAAAAAACCATACAATATAATCAAAAATCACTATTTTATATTATCCCAACAATATTGATAATGAAGGCCCCAATAAGTTTAATTCTACAGTTATTTATAATGAATGAAAATATAACCGATTAATCCATAAACTCATTCTTTATCTTTGGAATAAATGTGATAAATATATTTTTAAAAAATTTATAAATCCTTGATGATAAATCTTGAATGAAATTAAAATCCCATTCTCTATATCCCCTTTATTGTTTTACAAAATATAACCATATCATTGACAGTTCTTAATTATCTAATGTAATGACAGTTTTCCTATAATTTAGAATATGATGGATGATTTCCCTTCCTATATTATTCCCATGTTCTACCATACAAGGTAATTATTCAGCGGCTCTAATTCATTACTCATAATTGGAAGAACACTAATACCATTTAAACATAGATCATTTATGAAATGGTTACCTCTTCTGGGGTGATAATTATAAAAACCCTATCTCTAGTAGCAGAGATAATGGTTTTTTTACTAAACTAGTACTATATATAAGAGATCACACCCTAAAGGGAAGAATAGTTTTTCTATCTTGGGAGACAATATATATACACGATTCTCAAATTTCATTTGAAAAAATAAAATAAAAAATATTAATTTACATTACAATATCTTGATTCTATCTAAAATTTACATGGATGTCATTTATATAACACTTCTTTACAACCAATGAAAATGAAACATAATACTTTTTTGAGATCAAATGCTTAGTATTAGGGAGTTTATAATGGAATATATCATATAGTAAAAAAATATGAATAATATGGTTAAGATATGTAGTACTATAATGTTGGAATATAAATTACAATAAATGGGTACTAAATCCTGGGATAACATGACATCATAATTAATTACTTGTATACCAAAAACTTTTTTAATATTGAAACAATTCATGATGTGAGACATCATAATCTTACTATCAATGACTTGTGCCCAGACATCATATGTAAATGGGAAAGGCCTACCCAAAATACCCAAACATGTTTATCTCAGGAGAACCATCGATGCACTGATGGGATATAATGGGACATGGCCATCATTTACTAATTCTGATGAATTCACATTCTGAAATAGGTTAATAATAATTCAATTCCTAAATTATATAAACATTTATATTGAATTACAATAATACTAAATGATATTATTTTTACAAATAAATAATTATAAGATGGTTATAAGAAATTTTCAGTAATATAGTAGAACATATAAAATGATTATAACATCATAAAAGCATAACTTTAAAAAAATAACACTGCCAAGGATGGAAATACATTAAAATATAAATAAAATATTTATTGAGGAAAATAAAGTAATCATTTTGAATTCAATTAAATTAAAACCATAATAAACATGAATAAAATAGTTTTAAAATATTTCATTCATAAGAACCATGGAAGGTTTTAAAAAAATTAATACATCAAATTGTCAAGATGGTTCGGAAATTTATTCTTCCATAAAACATTTAATTAATTATTGCATCTAAACATTTTTTAAAAAGTCCAATGTTTGTATAATTTTTGGAAAAATCCATTAAATAATTTTAATAAGAAATGAAAAAGAGTGAATATTTATTTAAGGAATCATTGGAGAGTAGTAAAATCATTCTTAACAAAATTTTAAAGAAAATATGTCAATGATGGAAGAATATTCCCAACCGATTAAAAAACATGATTGGTTTCACATAAAAATGATAAGTTTAATATCATTAATAATTAATTGAATAAAATGAGATGAAATAATATATTTTAAATATAGACCAGATTTGAAAAAAATTCAGGTTTATGGTGGAGTGATCATATCATTCCACCAAAAGATACTTAATCGTAAACAATCCTAAATAATAGTGATATAAAAAATTAACCCTTCTCTAGATTATATCATTGAAGTGAGAATTAATCAATGATGGGATTTTGTGTAAAAATTTTAAATAATAAAAATTTGGAAATATAACATGATAAAATCAAAGGTAATTGGAAACAAAATCATGGAATAATGTAGACAATTATGTTAATGTGTAACCCAATTATTGGAAATTGATTTAAGAAATCTCTTACATTATGTCTGAATCGCTTCATAAGAACTTTTTTACTCCATTATAATACGTGAATATTTATTATAAAAATATACTTGAATAAGTTTCATACTTATAAATCATATATGACCCACATTTAATATTTCAACAAAAATTTATTAATAATTCAATTAAAATCATCATTTTTAGATGTTGACTGTTTCAATTTTCATTAGTGTTTAGGTTGGATGTTTTGATAAATGATCATTTATCACAGTTTTATCATCTCTAAAATTAAAATAATGATACAAATATAATATATGCTCATTATAAACATATTTATATTAATTCAATAAATTTGTATATAGAAAACATTATTACACCTTTCATGGAGATGATAGGTTGTACATACACATGAATGTTTTTTTCGATTTTTAGTGGATGAAATGAAAGGATGATAAATTATAATTTTACTTTAAAAATTTATTATTATATAATATATACCATATATATTATATATATAAAACATTATTATAATCCATGAAGAGAGTGCATAAAAGATGAATATTATCACTTTATAGAGAGGTAGTACACATTTACATATGAGGGATGATATAGTTTTTCCTTATATGGGATGGTAAATTGTAAATTATATATTACATATTCATGAACATAATTTCATAATAAATTTAATTTATAATTTTTATTTCCATATTTATAACCATCCTATTATAATGGTTATGAAAAGTAATTACCCCACTAGTTGGGGATGGTAAGTCTAACATATGCATAAGAGAGGTTTTAAGATTTCGTTGGATTCAATAAAGATAAAAAATGGGTTTACAATAATTATAATAACATCTAATTATATTTATTTTACTATAATTGTTTTTAAGTTATGTTACAAATTATTTATATATTTTATAATAAGAAATAAATTTGATAAATTCGGTAAAGAAGAATACATATTCCACAATACGGTTTCTTAAGATCCACTATTAATGAACCTTTGACTAGAAATTTAAGGATAAAGGTACATATAAATAATTTATAGTGATTTTTATAAAAATAATGGCATACATTTTTATTAATATTGATTTCTCATAGTTCTGTAATAAATACAATTTAGGGGTTTCCTTTTATATATGGGGTATGAGACTATAGGATCTACATAAAGTGTTAAATTAATATAATTTTATTTTCATGGAGAAGTGAAAAATAAATTATATTTTTAGAATATAGGTTGTTTTCTAGTTGAAATCCCTTAAAAGAATAATATTTATACAATTTTATGTAATTTTTAGCACTTATCTCTTAATTTTAACCCCATTCCCATTAACCCCTTACGAAAATTACCTCAAATGCATAGTTATAAAATATTTACGGTTCATGACAGTTTCAAAAGAAGGTGTGTGACAAAAAATAGATCATGGATGATATTTTAGACTACATTCCATTCACTTTTTTGATGATATTATCAATATTAATTTTATTTCATTTAACAATATATTATTTTTTATAAAATATCATTAACATCAATTTTGGAAATACAAGAAATAATATAATGTAATATATGTTTGAATCAATTAAAATGGTTAAAATTACATTATTTCTATGATATGACAGGTTTGGTCTTAATTTTAACATCTAGTAAAATATATATCTGTTTAAATATTATTTTAATCTTTATTTTTTATTTTACACCATGGATAACCAATTTTAGCCAAAATAATTTAAATTAATTTTAAGTACTAATGTGTTATAATATACATTTAAGGTGAAAATTGGATTATAAATGGAAAATTTATTACATTTTCACTAATTTCCCATCCAAATATTCCACTTTCCTTATTCTAATGATATTCTAAATAATTTCATAATATGTTCTTTAACATAATATATCTTTAATCTAATTTCGATGATATTTATTTCATTTCACATTGAAAACAACATGATAGAAATTAAATTATAATATAAACCATTAAAAAATAAAAAATTTGTTTTATAAATTTATCAAATTAGTTATTATTTATAACACACCACAATAATATTACTTTTATAGTATACTAAATCAGTTACATGATATTTTTTCTTCTTTCACAATCATTATGTCAATGTTGTGTAAGAATTAAAGAAAATTATTTATTTACTAAAAATTAAAAATTAAATACTAGGATAAAAAAATTAAATTCATATTAAATACAAATTTATAAATTAAACTATCAACTATTTATCCCTATTTAATTTTTTTAATGAAATTAATGTTAGTAAAGTGAAATTTGTTAGTTTTCATTACATAAAATATTATAAATTTCATTATCAAGGTTAAATTGAATTAGAACTCCATATATTCAACTCAAGGGTGGATATGGTACAATTTATCTCATATAAACAAATTATGATGTGTTTTGAGTTGATTTGGATAACTAATTTCATGGATTTATCTTTTCTACCAATTTTTCCTTTACCATGATGCCAAATATTTATTATAGTTTCTACTTATAGTGACCAAGAATAAAAGAGGTCCCTTTAAAAAATATTAACCACATAACTCCAAATATGGTATCATTTTTCCATTATTAAAAATATATAATTTATATAATTAAATTAGTATAAATATTCCTGAAACACAATGAAAAATATTTTATATAAAAAGTCACTTTTTAAGAATAAAAATTAACATCTATAATATCATAAATATTGGTGGTTAAAATTTAATTAAATTTTTTATTATAAATATAAAATATGATATTATAAATTAAATATATAATGGTATTTTTAATTACTATATTTAATGAAAATAAATGAAAATATTTGAAAAAAATGATAATTTTTAGTATTCAATGAAAAATAAATTATTTTATAAAAATATGCAAATTTCACTTGAAGTTAATTTAGATCTGTATATATTAAAAGAAAATCATGTTATTAAATAAAATTTATAAAAGTTTTAGAATTTAGATATAATGGTCATGAAATAAATTTAAAACATTTTTAGGTAAATCCATTTTAAAAGTATAAAATAACATTTCTAAAAAATAATTTATTATTTTTACATAATTAATAAATAATTATTTAATTATTATAAATCATATACATATATTTCAAAATTATATTACCCTTATTCTTAAAATCCAATTTAAGGGATTGGTTATAATGGTTATGTTTAAATAATAATATTTTAACTTTATATCGCATTTTGTTTAAACATGGTGTTGTGTATAACACAAACTATCAGATAAATTAAATTTATTTGAAGTGAAATATGTTATAAAATATTGGGGTTTTTAATTATACCATTATAAAAAATCACACGAAATTCAATTACACTCATCATTGGATTAATATTTTAAAATTACATTATTAAAACCCCACATTGTACATTGGGATGACAAAAAATTCTTTTAAAAGGGGAGGAAGAAATCATAATGGTTACATTAAATTAAACATAATCGAATTTGAAAATATATATAATAGTATTTCTAAGTCATTATATAATCATGGAGATTATAAATAACATCTAAGGACTAATTTAGGGTGAAAGATGACATTATCATGAGAAAGTAAACAACTTAAAATCATAAATTAATTTGGTTTGAAGAAGATTACTAATTAATCCAAAATAAATGTAATAGGATACTTGTTTTAAATCCCATTTTCCTATATTTTATTAAATAAATTATCATATTTAAATATAGCTTATGGGAATTTTTATTCATGACATGAATAATACGATCATTTAATAAATTCTCACTACAATATCATCCTCTACTCTAAATAATGACTATTCAATATTATTTTTTCATTCCTAAATTACTAAAATAGTTATATAATAGATCACATAATAAAAAAAATAACCAATTATTCTATAAATATTTAGTAAAACCATAGTGGTTAGTACAATAATTTATAATACAAAAAATTAATTAAACTACATTTTAAGAAATAATACATTAACTTCTAAAATTCAATAGCGAAACAAGTAGACTAACATAGATCATTCAATAAAGAAATATCCATATATCCAAAATAATATCAATAATCCCAACAAAAACCAAAATTAACCATAATTTTTATCTCAAACCCTTCATCTTACACCTCCGCAAATCTAATAGCATTTGTTCCAAAAAATATATTAAATTAAAATGTTATATATACCTCAACCAAATAACTCATCCCTAGGAATATAATTAATCACATTAAAACCAAAAAATTTAAAAATACTTTATCCTATATTTGATTACTATATTATACTTGTCCGTTAACCATTATATATCTTATGTAGGAAAATTTTATACTAACATGTGCATTATGTAGGCTAGTGGGTGTTGTTGTGACCTTTTCTCCCTTCAGTCATTGTTTCATTCCATAGAACCATCTAGAATTTAACTGTTTGTCACCTTGAATTTAGGAATTCCTTTTTCAATATATATATTAATGTAATCCTAATTATTTCCAAAAAGGTTAAAAACCCTCTAAAATAAAATTAATCATCCATTTTCTTTTTAACAAGTATTATAAAAAAATTATTTTTATTCCCAAAAATAATTAATCATAATTTATGGTTATTACGATAACATCAATGATTAATTTAACCTTGAATGTTTTCAATAACATTAAAATTGTTTCTATAAAACATAAGATAATTATTCATCTAATAACCCTATCACTAAATCATATTCTAAACCAAAAGTTATTTATTTCCATAATGGTCTACCAAAATATCCTTAATCGTTTTAATCTCTCAATAGAAACCCTTAAAAGGAGAATTTATTCATTTGAACATATTATCAATGTTTGAATTATTAAATCAAGACAAAATAGTTTTATCTTATAAAAATATGTTAAAACATAGGTTTCCATAGGATCTATTTTCTCATCCATAAAATGGTTTATAATGTAAATGTGAATTATCCTAAGCATATCCCCCATTAGTCTCCAATCGCATTCATAGTAAGTTCAAAATCACTATATATGAGAGTTATGTATGAGATATATTTGAAAAAATATTTCAAAGGTTATCACCACTATAATAAATTATTTCATAACATCATCAACATGTAGTATATAGATAGTGATGTATTGCTAGGAAGACTATATAATCTCTAACTTATCAAAATATTTTTGAAACATTCCTAAAATTATACATATCATATATTTATTTCATATCGTTATGTTACCAAATATATGTCTTACTAAATTTAATACCAAATAATTGACCATAACTTAATATGATACAAAATGTAAAGAGATTATCTCTAGTATCCCATATGTGGTCGTTGTTCTAATATATAGGAGCTAGATACAAGTAATCACATCACAATGGACTGAATATTTTTCAATCATGGGAGACTACATACATAACTGAATTTCACATTACATTTGAAAATATAAAAATAAAATAAAATTTTCACTGATAACATCATTATTCTCTCAAGAATTTCCATATATATCTTTCATAAAACACTTCCAGATGAGAAAAGATAAGAATGTGGTGAATACAAAATCTCGGTAAGGGAATTCATACAATGAATGTTAACATATAATTAAAAAATCTCGAATAATATAGTCTAAATAATCAATAACAAACTATGAAATATACCTAATAAATAAATGGGTGCTAAATCCATTGATAACTTTTTAGTAGTAATAACCTTATGGACAACTCTAACTAATTTCATAATGATAATGTGAATAATTATCTATATCATAATATTACTATTAAGGCCTTATTATATTAAAATATATGCAAAAACATATGTATTATTCCATATTTTCAAATAATTTATCTTTTGATACCTACAGATTCATTGAGGGTTAATAATTGGCACCTCCAATCACATACCTAGACTAATGAATTCATCATAAAGAATAAATAAATAAAAATTCAAAACGTAATCAAATTTAATAATAAAATAAAATAATTTGAAATAGAAATTTTGATATTTTTTGTAATCAATATATATAATAGGACCATAAGCCCTCCATTGTAAAATGTAATATGTTATTATAGTAATATAACCCTATTAAATTATATTATTTAATAAATAATAATAAAAAAGATGAAAATTATTTTAAAAAGTAACTAGAGAATTTCTTGAAAAAAAATAATGTTTATTATTAAATTACTAATATAAAAATCTAATAAAAATTATTATAGAAAAGGTATTTTTTTACAAATAAAAAGGTAACTTTTTAATATAGGATTCAAAATAATCAGTGGTCATGATGGCGGTAAAATTCATCATGTAGTATATATTAAAACAAAAAGTGTGTTTAAACCTTCAGAAAATGTTGCATCTTTTAGAAAGGGAAATATTATTACATTAAAAAATTATAGAAGGCAAAACATGTGTATAAATAAAATTAATAAATAATTATGTAATAGTAAAATTTTTAATAAAAATAGTTTAAAGTAAATATAGATATGAACTAAATTTTTCACGGAAAATGGATAAACAACGTTTGTTTTCCATATATAAATATTTAGGTACCATGAGTAATTATGTGGGGAAAATAGAAGAGAAATAAATAATTCCATGAAATAACTGGGTAATAAGAAAATAAATTATGTTTAAGGATTAAATACTAGATTACTCAACCAATGGAGAAAAAAACAAATGAAATCCCAAATAACGATGAGATTATGATATAAAAATTTACAATGATCATATCATTGAAGTTATAATTAACCAATGAATTGATTATGTATAAAAAAATTAATTATAAAAAATATTCTCTAACTTATAAGATAATAAAATCATATTTATTTTGAGATATAATCATGGAATAATATATTCAATTAAGTAGAAGTGTAAAATAATTGTTGTAAATTGAGTTATGAAACCCCTCACCCAAGATCTGACATGACTCATATATTATTGTAAACTCCAATATAAAATTATTTAATTTATTTTAGTTCTATATAATCATTATATTCCTTATTATATTATCATGTGTGATCTCATTGTAAAACTTCAACACCCATTGAAAATTAATTTCAATAATTTCATCATGTATATGTGTTAATTGATTCATTTTCCTAAGAGATTCAATTTGGAAGCTCTAATACATGCACATTTATCATGGTTATATTATATAAAAAACTATAATCAAGATATATGTATAATATAAATTAATTATATACACATTTTCAATTGGTCTTGAGAGGTGGAGAAAGTTAAATTAATTTCTTTCTTCATGGTGATGGTTGGCAGCACATACACATTAACATTATTATCATTTTTAATATATTTTTTTGAATAAAGGTAAACAACATTTAACCTTTATAGAGTCATTATTATATAATATATATCATATCTATTAAATAAATATATCTTTATTACCATCCATGTTCTTTTTAATTGAAAAATTATTCACATCGATTCATGGAGGTGGTAGTTAACACGTATACACAAGCGACATTATCATTTTCTAATATATGGAAGTTAAGAAGGTAAATTATGTATTAGATTTTTGTAACTATTGTTATTTATGAATTATCATATATACCAATTATTTTAGTCATTATAAACATCTATGAAACCTATTTTTCAAAAGATAATTACACAATTACATATACATGACAAGCCATACGTATGAACACTTGATGTTTTTTCTTTTTATAATTTTTAAAATAGTTTGAAAATGGTTGTAAAATAATAATAATAATATCTAAATATATTTATTGTAAACTATTTATTATTTTATTATGTGTAAAATATATTTAGAGAAAGTATAATATGAAATAAATTTAAAATTTTCTAAAAGATTATAGCCTCATCATATGTAGAACTCTTTAGATCCATTATTAATGACATTTGGAATGATATTTTATGAAGAAATAAAATATAAATCATGTATATTAATATTGATATGATATTTGAGTAATTTCTTTAGATATGTAATGCCCTATAATTTAGACCAGTTTAAAAATTAAATGAAATTTTTTAAAAATAATTGGTGGATGGGATAAATCATAAACTAATAAGAGGATGGTAAATTTGAGATTTAAATCAATTTGATGTAGTTTTTTAGATTTATTAAAATTATTCAGTGGATTATCTTGTGTTCATTTTATTTTCATAAGCATCAAGCTTAAAAAAACTTTTATGGATGGAGACAACTAAGGTGCACTACTGGAGTATAGTTAGTATAAGCCATGTAGATCATTTGTGTGGCCCTTAAATAGAGGAAAATATTTGATAAACTATGAAATTTTGGGTATGTATATATATTATATATTTTAAATAAATCTTATAGGTGGAGGATTGGTTTGTTCATGGTTTATCAAAATATTTACCAAGTTATGTGAGGTGGTTTCCCTTAAATAATGATCAGTGAATAGTTGGAAAATGGTTTGAAAAAATGATTGGACACAAAAAAAATTCTAATTAAATACAAATAAATTAATGCTTTCCCCTAAAAGTTACCATTCCACCAAAAAATCATCTCCCACTCAAACACAAAACTACCCCAGTTGTGGTTCTCATCGTATGTCTCTCCTAGGGTTGGATGGTTCTCCCTTATGAAACCTTCAATTCAAGAGTTTTTATGTATGATGAAAGGATAGAAGTCATATTTTGACTACTCTATAATATTTTCTAATTTTGTATTCTCTATTATTATGTGATTGTTTTGTGATATCATTTCTCTTATTTTTAGGGTGTTTATAGTTCTTCTAAATTCATATCATTCTAGATGAAACCAAATCATAAGTATTTATGAGTTTATCATTCTTAGTGTAAGGTAGTTTTTCAAGTTTTTTATTCCATAATGATAAATAAATTATAAAATTTTTCATTCTTCCTTATGTTAGACTTTATATGATTTTCTTCGGAAATTTAAATTTTCATTAATTATATTCGTATACCTGAAATGGTTCCCCCTTAGACCTCCCATAATATTTATTGTGTTTAATGACCACATCGCATACCACCACACAAGGTGACATAGATTAAATAATTTTAGGTATTTTTTTTCTTATTCTATAGAAATTTCCATATTGGGTGAGTTTTTTAGTTCTTGTGACTGTAATGCTCTTCTGGTGTTTTAAATCATCGTTAGTTTGTGATGAAGTGTTCCTCGTTAATGTAATGTTTATATTAGGTCAAATAAAATTGTTTGATGATTGTAATTCCAATATACAATGAAGAAAGATTATAGGTGAAATGGATTATCAATTACAACACATGGGATACATAAAAGGTGATTGACTAATATTATGTAATGGGTTCATCTCATAGCCTTCTTGTTTCATATTAAATGAATATAATAATTACATAATTTAATTTATGATGGAATTCATTGTATTCCCTTTTAAATGAAATGTATTATATCATTAATGGTCCCTCATATACTATCACAATTATTATTATTCAACTCCTATACATTTTAATTAATTCTTGATAAACCCATGGATTCCCACATAAGAATAACTTAGAGGGGATAAATATTCAAATGAATTACATAGTTCCTTATGTGATACCATGTTTTATTTAATTAACATCATAGTTAAGGGATTATAAGGAAATGGGGACAAAAATATTAGTTATTATAATTATGTGGGCTTTGTTAGGATTTTTGGATAAGTTATTTCACTCCCCCTAGGTCTGGGATAATAGACATGGTGTTTTATATATATTTCTGTGGTTGGATATGATGTTTCACACCACATGATGGGAATTCTGGAAATAAAATTACACATCATTTATTGGTATGGTTGGTCATGAACATTATGAACCGATATTGATAATCTTGGGACCTTATGAATTTTTTTACATAATGAAAACCTTATGCTATTATTTCATTATTCATGGGTGCACGAGTTGTACCTCGGGTCCCAGATAGTACTGTGTATCTATATATATCTCTATTTATTTTATCAAATATATAGTACATATACATAAACAAATATATATATATATATACCTACATCCATGGTGACATATGTTCAAAGATATCTCGGAATAGGTCAAAGCTGGTTTTGGCAGCCATGTGTCTATGAGGAACTTGAGATTTAATTGATTACGTTTTTTAATTCACTACATTATTTAATATAATATCACACTACTTTATTTTCTATTCATGGACTGTATAACATTTTATTCCACTTATAGTGTCCTCTAAAGCATATCTCATGCATTTTAAGGTTGTTCTTTCTTACCTTGACATGCCTCATGTTTTTTGGTTCATGATCATGACCTATTCTTGTTTGTTTTCCATTATTTAGTAAAATCTAGACATGGGATATTGGGTGTAGAGATAGAGCATGTACATAAGCTGCCTTCCATATTTTGAGCATCTTATTTTTTCTATTATTTTTCTTAATAAATCCATATTTATTGTATTACTTATAGTAGGATTGCTTCTTTACATTATACCATGATCATGAATGATTATTCATTCCATTATTATTTATTATCTGTTTTTATTATTATCTTTAATTTATTGTTTATTCATTTTTTATGTTTTTTTATATACCATATTTATACAAAGATCCTAAGGTAATAGTTACCATATCATACAACCATTAGACCATCTTTTAGGTCCACTAGATTAGATACCCTGAGAGGGGAATGAATCAAGGTATGACATATTAAAATAACTGCCCCTATTGATCTTGTCTCGCTGTTATGAATGACAATCTTTTCTCTATTTCCTGCAGCAAAGTATAAACAAAAACTAAAGCATGCACAGGACACATAGATTTTTACATGGTTCACCCACACTGGGCTACGTACAAGGATCATACACTGGAGATGTGCCGATGTACCAAATCCACTAAAAGCGCATTGCTGTTTACAAATTTTTGGGATAGATCACTTCTATTCCCAGGCTCACTCCCTTTAAAATGTTTAGGCTCATCTCACTGATTTCCCAAGGGTCACTTCCCATCACTCTCTTTCTGGTTCACTGTTGGTGGAGAGGATCACCTTCTTTCTCTTCCTTTTCTCACTGCTCTGAAAAGGATCCACTCACAGTTTATAGACATGTGGGTCACTTCATTATCACTAATTAATATATACTCGGTTGTATGTAGATGCTCTGTTGAAGTCCAACTTTCACCCGAAGATGAATCTCACTTTGCACCGAAGGTATCGGGAAATCTTCCAGCTTCCACGCAACCCTGAATCATTGTCATGCTTCAACCATACCCAGTGCCCTTCTCCAAGATGACGTTCAAGTCTCAGCATGGAAGTTAAAACTGGTGCACAAGTTCACCTCAACCACTTGTGTGATGCTAGCTTCTTCAACTCCAAACCTGCGTGACTCTCACCCTTTTACGCCCAAACCAATTTTGGCGTGCAACCATCAACTATCGAGCTTCTTCAAATCCTGGCGCGCAAGTGTCACCAAACCACTTACGTGACACCCCCTTCTTCAACTCAAAACTTGGGAGACTGACATCCTTTCTTGCCCAAACCACTCAAGACGTGCAACAATCAACTGTTGCACAACTTCTACTTGCACGACCACACCTGCACGACGGGAGCTCTGATTTTCTCTTAGTGTTGAACACTTACCGAATGAGGAGGGGTCGACCTCTATTTATAGGCATTTGGATTCCCTGCGTGATGGTGCACAAGTATTCTCTTAGCATGCATGTCTCGGCGCGCAAGTCTCTGCCACGCAAGTCACTTGCGCGTCCAACACTATATCTTGGGCGCCCCTTTTTTCCTTTGCTATATTTTGATGTTCTAATCTGTAAAAACATATGGCATTCAAGTTTCATCTCCTTCAACACAACTGCGTGCAAGTCCCTTTTCCAAAACCACTTTTCTCCGTTTGTTGATTTTCAAGCCCAAAAATTTGGCAAACACTGAAAAATGGTGCCACCTTGTATCAGTTTCTTTTGTACCGCCTCCAGATCAACCATTCATTTATCGAAGTTCTTGAATCAAACATGGATCATTAAATAAATCCCTTGAACTCGACATGCCTCCATGAAATCTCCTTTGTCAACATATTTTTGTGTCATAGTTTTCTTTGTCACCAATCACAACACAGATGTTCATATTGTCAACAAACACCATCATCTCAAAAATGCTTCCATGATACCTTGATGGGTTTTTTCCCAACAATATCCCCCTTTGGGTTTATTAACAATACTTCCATAAAAAGATTCATCATTAATTCTTCAGCCACTATTCAACTATTGTGATACCGATAGCGATCAAGGATTTACTAAACACATACTCTAAGACCACATGAACAATGCTCGGTGTGAGAAACATGAGTAAATGAAAAGTTCATAAATGAATCACTTCAACTCTAACCCCCACTATTGACACCAAACTGATACCAATTTTTTGAAATATCCTTACTGCATTCTAACACCACTCTTCTGCTTTTATCACAATCCTCAATTGTTATGATATCTATTCTTTGATCGATCACTTCTAGCATTATCAGATTTAATATTCTCCCTTGTCTCATTTCTCTCCCTTTATCTCACTACTCCATCTATCAGCTTCTCCCCATATCAATCATTATGTATCAAATTGACACATTGTCTCCCCCTTGAACAATTGTTCTTTTCATTCCCATTTTCAATGAACCCAAATGTCACTCCTTTGCAGTCTGTAAAAGAGTAGAGAAACCATATTAGCTGTAACACCCCAACCTTCTATGGTACGTTTCCCTTCGAATAATGCGATAGCGTGTGTTGTATGCAACCTCGAGTTCTAACACACTCCACAACTAATTAAACTAGCCGTTGTGAATAGTAATACCTACTTTTTGAAATCATATATATTCAATATTTCAAAATGGACTTCATTTTTAGATTCGGAATATCAAAATTAGCCTAGGGTGAAATTTTGGTACATTTCGGATAACTTTCATATTTTGATGAATAGTGAAAATTTCTAAATTTTAATTAAAAACAACTTTTTTAATCAAAATAATTAACAGTGATAAATTGTGATTTTGAGTGTTTTTAAAGTATATTTAGAATATATTTTTACCATTTAATATAATTTTGGTCATTGGACATAATTTTACAATTAAACCGAACATAAACAAGTGTCAATCTTTAGATAGTTATTACCTCTTAAAAACACGCTTTTTGTTTTGACAGCGGGAATTAATTTTAAATTAATTTCTGCCACTTCTGTGTTTTGAATTTAGGAAAATGGATTCCATATTTGGAATCAGGATTTCCAAATTATGTAAATAGGTAACTTTTATTTTTACACATTTTGAATAATTATTGCGGTAAATATTTTATTTACCATAGTTAAAGGGTAAATCCGGTAAATAAGGGTTAAAAAATAATATTATAATAATAAAAAATTACCCTAAAACGTGTCCTAACCTTATTGGTGGACACATACCCGACCATGTCCATCCTTGGGTCAATTTGGGGACTCCTTGGAGCCACTTGTATGTGGTAGGGACACATTATATTAATAAAGTTAAAATAAAAATAAAAATGGCATAAGCTTACATCTTTTAGAAGAACAATTTTTACATAGGGTTATACATGTTGGATTTTCTATTATAAATATTCATTAGAAAGCTAAAAAGATTTCCTAAATGATGATATTTTATTTATAATTTTTAGACATCAAATAAGTTAAATTATTAATGACACAATAGTGATGAAATGTTTACCTCATTAATAAATCATTGAAATAAATAATATTATAATGATTAAATTATTATCTAAAACCTGTCCAATTATTATTGGTTGATGTTATTTAGAATATTAGTCATCTTATCATCGACCTCAATGATTTTTGGACCATTATAAACCGAATATAATTATATTATAAAGTAATACTTTCACTCTTTCCTAAAGAGCCCCTCTTCTCCCTTATAAAAGGAGACCATTTCTACTCATTACTCACACCTCTCAAGCCACTTGGCTCGTCCAAAATCTGCCCAACTAAGCTCCCCACATCCCTCTCCTACTCCTTGAAGCTTCCCCTTAGGCAGAAATCATTTCAATAAGTCCTTTGGTTCCAACCAAAGTGAGTTACCTAAATTAAAGGTAACGATTTCTCTTAAATTATTTTCCTTTATTTTGCTTCTCCAACCCCCAAACTCTTTTTATTTACTTTCTTTTGTAACAACACCAGTATCCTCAATATACTAGGATGTTGTTATAAGAATGATTAAAACTACACATACACACAACTCTATCTAATGGATGATGAACATAATGTTTCTGTGGATGGCAAACTAACGCCTCACGAAACGATGATTGTTCAAATACATCTTACCGCCTCTCATGGTGGCCATTATGATGGCACTATAATTAAATATGATATTAATGATATATATTTTATATATAAGCTTCTGTAATTCCATTTTATTTCATACCATTATTCGTTTCATGTTGTATATACATACGATAATTTCATTTGAGGAAGTGCGGACTACCGCCCCCTTAAAATGATATGACTCGGTCATACCACACATGGAACGTATAAAGGATGGTGTTAACGAACTTAAGTAAAATATATAAAATATTATATTATACTGTAATAGTAATATACCTATGTATCATTTGGATTCGATTCTTTTTAAATGGAAGTAGCGTTCGTGCGTACGTACGAACTACCGTCTCCACGAACGCAATGAGATTCATTCTCCATCGTATCCATTCAAGTATAATTATCATTTAATGATTTAAAAATGATGTTTAAGGACTTGATATCATTCTGGATATGAATAAGATACAACAAACATGACTTATGTAACAAAACATATAAAATAAAATGAGTAAGTTAACACCCGAAACGGCGATAATACTAAGATATTATTATCAAATCAATATTAAAAGATCATATATGATATCATATTAATGTATATGATTCTTGTATAATTTAATAACAATTATTTCACCATTATACAGGAGGTTAACCTACCCCAACCAAGGAAAAGTACAAGGTAAGGGTTTATTTCACAATCTCTTCATTATCTGAGGTTGTTTATACGTAATAATCTACTGGGATATCTTTATCATCCACATCCATGTTTCTTAAAAATTGTATTTCAAAACATTTTTACTATTTACAAGAATATGGGTTAAAGTCATTTATACCCTTGTTTGACTTTTTATAAGAGGTTTATAAAGGAATCTTTTCGTCGTTTTCAAAACAAGGTCCTTTTTAACCTTTTCGACAGAATTGAGGTAAGAATGTTTTTTTTAACTTATACGGCGGGTGCGGTTATTTTATGCCGTTATAAAATCTTCAAAGCTTTCCTTACAAGATTATAAGAATATGTTCAAAAAAAATGTTTTATTTTATATGGATCTTAAATGATTTCAAAATAAAAAGAGATATTTCTTTAAAAAGAATTTTGATTTCATCTATGTCAACATCCTTTGATGGATTTTACGCTTATTTGAATTTGATCTATTGTGATACAAAACATCTATATTGTATTGAAGGTTTTGTGATATTTTTGACTGTGGATGTGCTATTTTTATACCATTCATAGTTTATGGTGAAATTATTGACATTTCGTATGCTAGTTTTAATACGAATGTTTATGTTATGTTTAAACCTTTTCATATGGGAATGCATTGGACTTAGTAAGTGACGGGTGGAGCCCGCTATAGCTCCTCGATGCATCGGTAGGTCTCATGAGACAAACTAGTGTCTTGGCACAAGGCCTTGACAAAATATTATTTGTAGTCTTGGCACGAGGCCTTGACTATGTGGTTATGATAGTCTGGCATTATGCATTCCAACATTATGAAAGTGGTTATTGATTTTTTTCATGTGATTATTCGATTAGTAGAATATCCATGTGAATAAGTAAATGGCATTATTTCATTTTATTTATGCCATACCATGTTGAAAGTTCATGTTTAAAAGGCTTTTGTTTTAGTAATTCATTGCCTTAAATGTTTATGCTTATTTTTGAATGTTCCGCTATATTGTTATCCTTACTGGGCATTTGAGCTCACCCCTTTTCTATGTTTTATTTTTCCCAGGATGTGAAGATGTAAGTTATGAATGACCTGCAGGGACTTTATGAGGGGTTAATAGTGTGGATTGTGGAGACATTGTGTTGTTGTATTAGTTTTTCATTTTATGATGTAATGTAAAACTTATGAATATATCTAGTGTTTCCAAGGCTACTAAACCAATCGGTCTTTCGAGATTTGATCTTCTTGTGATCATGCCAATGTTATGTAATAATGCACCGACTCTGGGTAGTTGGGGTCGGGGCGTTACAGTTGGTATCAGAGGAAGTTTAGTACAAACCTTGGAAGCTAGATTTAGATAAACTCTGATTAGAGCATGTAGACCTAAGATGAACTTTGAGGATTAGTATAGAAGAACTTCCTAGAATTTTGGTATTGTAGAGATTTTGTGAGTTTTCCAAGCAATACATCCCTGTCTGGATACGAGCAGGTAGAGGCGGCTCTGGCACAGATGTACCTAGGGGTAAAACCCGAAAACACCGCTTTGAGCTAGACTCGAACGGGAACTGGTGCACGACAACGGGCCTTGCTGCACTCTTGGTTACGACACTCCCGGGGGATATGCTTAGGATAACTCTCATTTTCTTTACAAATCATTATGAAGGGTTTATGAGTATATACTTCCTCAAAGAAAACATTTTTATGATTATGGATTATATCCATAAATAGTTCAATTTATGTTAAGTGTTTTATAAGTATGGGATTATGTATTTTGATTCATAAACTGATCTAGTTTATGCCATTGTTTAGAAATGGCTCCTAGTGGAAGAAATGGAAACTGTATCAATGCACGCACTCCATGTAGGGATTGCCCTCCTGCTCAAGATAATTATAGTGGGGCTGGTGATGCAACTGGTGCTGATCAGCTAATCACCATACTGGGACAACTTACTCAGGTTATGAATAATAACCTTACCCGTATGGAGCACCCTGATCCGCAGCGTGGAGGATCAATGTTAGATCGATTCATGAGACAACAACCACCAACGTTCAATGGGAATACAAATCCCTTAGTAGCTGAGCGATGGATATTTTCCCTAGAGAAAATTTTTCAGGCTTTGGGGAGCAGTAAAAGGGAAAAAGTTATCATGGCAGTTTACCGCCTCACTGGAGATGCTGATCAATGGTGGTCATTGATTCAAAATACGAAGGAAGATGATGAAGTATCAAATATGGAATGGAGGGAGTTCAAAGATCTGTTTTTAGAAAAATACTTTCCTCGCGACCATCGAGCAGATATGGAAAGACAATTTCTGAGTCTGAGACAAAAGGAGGATGAGAATGTCACAAAGTATGAGGCTAACTTTACAAGGTTAGCGAGGTACGCTGGTGATTATATTCGCAACCCAATAAGTAAGATTGATCGTTTCTTTGATGGGTTAAAACCATTTCTCCGTCGAGCATTAGTCTCACAATCCTTTTCATCGTACGAAGACATTGTCTCATGTGCTATCAAGACCGAAAAGGAATTCTCTAAGTCTTGTGACTTTAAAGCAAAGCAAGAGAAGAAGAGACCTGCTGATCAATCTGGGAATGGAAATAAGGGGAAGAAGGGAAAGGTTGAATATCCATCTTGTGGTAAGTGCAGGAAGAAACACCCCGGTGCTTGCCTGAAGGGAATGGGAGTCTGTTACAAGTGTGGTGAAAAAGGCCACCAAGCTCATGATTGCAAGGGGAAGAAGGAAGCTACCAACGTTCAGTGCTACAATTGCAGGGAGATGGGGCATTATGAAAATGCATGTCCTAAGCGTCAGGATAACATACCTCAGAAAAGGCCAAGGGATCAAGGCCAGGCTTATGCTATCACTACTGCTGAGGTAGAAGCTCCGAAAGATGTGGTGGCAGGTAATTTAATGGTTTCCTCATGTTTAGCAAATGCATTATTTGATTCTGGATCATCGCATTGTTTCATATCTTCCCAGTTTGCTAAGAAAATTAGATATTTCCAATTTGATTTAATAAGGGAGTTGTCAGTTAAAAATCCTAAGGGAAGTATCGTTGCAACAAAGTTTTGTGAATCAGTCCCCATTAGAGCACATAAATTTTCTTTATCTGCTGATCTCATCGTCATACCTATGATTGAGTTTGATATAATCCTTGGTATGGACTGGCTTTCGGACTATGATGCGAAGATTTATTGTAAGAAGAAAGAGGTTACGATTCTTGATGATAATGATAAGGAACACCTTATTTTTAGAGCAGAATCGTCACCACCTAATTCTTATTTAGATCCACACCCAGTAGCTCAACTTAATTCAATTATTGGGGAGGAAGAGAATGAAATAACTGTCGGTGAGGAAAGGAATGTTCAAATAGAGGATGTACCTGTTGTGAAAGAATTTGTAGACGTATTTCCAGAAGATTTACCTGGACATCCTCCAGAACGAGAAGTTGAGTTTTCCATTGATTTGATTCCTGGATCAAGGCCTATATCAAAGACCCCTTATAGAATGGCCACTGTAGAGTTAGTCGAACTAAAGAAACAACTAGAGGAATTGAGTAATAAGGGATTTATTCGCCCTAGTGTTTCTCCATGGGGAGCCCCTGTTCTTTTTGTTAAAAAGAAAGATGGATCTATGAGGTTATGTATTGACTACAGGGAGATCAATGCTATAAC
Organism: Viscum album; assembly: GCA_963277665.1. Classification (NCBI taxonomy): domain Eukaryota; kingdom Viridiplantae; phylum Streptophyta; class Magnoliopsida; order Santalales; family Viscaceae; genus Viscum; species Viscum album. The sequence goes on from CAUJRU010001656.1 coordinate 58,509, forward strand.
GATAAAGAACAAGTATCCCCTACCTCGTATTGATGATTTATTTGACCAACTGCATGGAGCTCAATACTTTTCAAAGATTGACCTTCGATCTGGATACCATCAGTTGTGTGTGAAGAAGGAAGACATTCCGAAAACAGCATTTCGAACCAGGTACGGGCATTACGAGTTTACTGTAATGCCGTTTGGATTGACTAATGCACCCTCTGTATTCATGGATCTAATGAATAGAGTTTTCAAGGAGTATCTCGATGAATTTGTGGTGGTATTTATTGATGATATCTTGGTATACTCCAAAACCTATGAAGATCATGAAAATCACTTGCGCATTATCTTGAAGACTCTGAGGAGGTATGAATTATATGGAAAGTTTAGCAAGTGTGAATTCTGGCTTCAGGAGATTTCTTTTCTTGGCCATATTGTCTCTAAAGATGGAATCTCTGTTGATCCTTCTAAGACCAAGGCAATCCAAGAATGGCCAGCACCTACGAGTATAACTGAGGTACGTAGTTTTATTGGTTTGGCAGGTTATTATCGACGTTTCGTCCAGAATTTTTCCCGATTGGCTAACCCATTAACGAAGCTCACACGTAAAGGGGTTAAATTTGTTTGGACAAAAGAGTGTGAAGAATGTTTCGATGAACTGAAGAGAAGATTAGTCAATGCTCCTATATTTACTCCACCATCGGGGAATGATGGGTTCGTTATTTATAGTGATGCATCAAAGAAAGGACTTGGCTGTGTCCTTATGCAGAATGATAGAGTTATTGCCTATGCATCACGACAGTTGAAAATTCATGAACAAAACTATCCTACTCATGATCTTGAGTTAGCAGCTGTGATCTTTGCTTTGAAGATATGGATGCACTACCTCTATGGTGAAAAATGTGAGATTTATACTGATCACAAGAGTTTGAAGTATATTTTCTCACAAAAAGAACTCAACATGAGGCAAAGGAGATGGCTTGAATTACTCAAGGATTATGATTGTACGATACACTACCACCCGGGGAAGGCAAACAAGGTGGCAGATGCTTTGAGTAGAAAAGACCATAGAGTTTTGAACAATATGAGAATTGAAAGGGATCCAATTTTCATGGATCTAGTGAAGATGGACATGGGAATAACCAGGGAAGGTGAAACATCAATTCTTTTTCAAATGGTTGCCAAACCATCTTTACTAGAAAGGATTAAGAGTTCTCAGGCCGATGATGAAGAATTCCAAAAGATGATTAAAGCTGTGAGTGATGGGAGATTAAGAGACTTTGTGTATGAAGATGGAATTTTGAAATTCGGGAAGAGACTTTGTGTTCCCGATTTACCTGATCTAAAAAGGGAATTGCTGGATGATGCTCATAGTTCCAATTTCTCTATACACCCTGGGAGCACCAAAATGTATAGAGATTTGAAGGAACATTTTTGGTGGGACAACATGAAGAGGGAGATTGCTGATTTTGTGTCAAGATGTATGGTTTGTCAACAAGTGAAAGCTGGAAGGCAACAGCCTAGAGGAGTCATGCAACCTCTTCCCATACCGGAGTGGAAATGGGAAAATATTATGATGGACTTTGTCATGGGGCTACCAACGACTCCTAGAAGGAACGATGCAATATGGGTTATTGTTGATCGTCTTACCACGTCAGCACATTTTCTTGCTATAAGAGAAGATCTACCCCTGGAATGTCTAGCAATACTATATATTAATGAAGTTGTGAGACTTCATGGAGTACCCCTATCAATTGTTTCTGATCGTGATCCCCGTTTTACTTCAAGGTTTTGGAAAAGTCTTCAGAAATCCCTGGATACTGAACTTCATTTGAGCACTGCTTACCACCCTCAGACAGACGGACAATCAGAACGGACTATTCAAACCTTAGAAGACATGTTGAGATCTTGCTCACTTGATTTTCAGGGTATGTGGGATCAATATTTACCTCTGGTAGAATTTTCCTATAACAATAGCTTCCATTAAAGTATTCAGATGGCACCATATGAAGCGTTATATGGAAAGAGATGTCGTACACCAACCTGTTGGGATGACGTTGGTGAAAGAAAACTTGTAGGCCCAGAACTGGTGGAGGAAACGGTGGAAAAGGTGAAAGTAATCCAAAATCACATCAAAGCAGCTCAAAGTAGGCAGAAGAGCTATGCCGATAATCGAAGGAAGGATTTGGAATTTCAAGTCGGTGATCATGTTTTCCTGAAGGTATCTCCGTGGAAGGGAGTCATACGTTTTGGTAAGAAAGGTAAATTGAGTCCCAGGTACATCGGACCTTTCTAAATTCTAGAATGAATTGGGGCTGTAGCTTACCGATTGGCAATGCCGCCAAGTCTCTCCAAAGTTCACGATGTGTTCCACGTATCTCTGTTGAGAAAATACATGCATGACCCAACGCATGTACTCACCTATTAGGAATTAGAACTGGAACCCGATCTGTCTTATTGCGAAGAGCCCGTCAGGATTCTTGATACAAGAGAACAAGTACTGAGAAACCGGACGACGCGTCTGGTAAAAGTTTTGTGGAGAAACCATAAGATGGAAGAGGCAACATGGGAACCCGAGGAACTTATGATGAAGAACCACCCGAGTCTTTTTATGCAGTAATACCCTAGAAATTGTGAGGACGCAATTATTTGAAGGAGGGGAGAATGTAACACCCCAAGCTTCTATGGTACGTTTCCCTTCGAATAATGTGATAGCGTGTGTTGTACGCAACCTCGAGTTCTAACACACACCACAACTAATTAAACTAGCCGTTGTGAATAGTAATACCTACTTTTTGAAATCATATATATTCAATATTTCAAAATGGACTTCATTTTTAGATTCGGAATATCAAAATTAGCCTAGGGTGAAATTTTGGTACATTTCGGATAACTTTCATATTTTGATGAATAGTGAAAATTTCTAAATTTTAATTAAAAACAACTTTTTTAATCAAAATAATTAATAGTGATAAATTGTGATTTTGAGTGGTTTTAAAGTATATTTAGAATACATTTTTACCATTTAATATAATGTTGGTCATTGGACATAATTTTACAATTAAACCGAACATAAACAAGTGTCAATCTTTTGATAGTTATTACCTCTTAAAAACACGCTTTTTGTTTTGACAGCGGGAATTAATTTTAAATTAATTTCTGCCACTTCTGTGTTTTGAATTTAGGAAAATAGATTCCATATTTGGAATCAGGATGTCCAAATTATGTAAATAGGTAACTATTATTTTTACACATTTTGAATAATTACTGCGGTAAATATTTTATTTATCATAGTTAAAGGGTAAATCCGGTAAATAAGGGTTAACAAATAATATTATAATAATAAACAATTACCCTAAAACGTGTACTAACCTTATTGGTGGACACATACCCGACCATGGGCATCCTTGGGTCAATTTGGGGACCCCTTGGAGCCACTTGTATGTGGTAGGGACACATTATATTAATAAAGTTAAAATAAAAATAAAAATGGCATAAGCTTACATCTTTTAGAAGAACAATTTTTACATAGGGTTATACATGTTGGAGTTTCGATTATAAATATTGATTAGAAAGCTAAAAAGATTTCCTACATGATTATATTTTATTTATAATTTTTAGACATCAAATAAGTTAAATTATTAATGACACAATAGTGATGAAATGTTTACCTCATTAATAAATCATTGAAATAAATAATATTATAATTATTAAAATATTATCTAAAACCTGTCCAATTATTATTGGTTGATGTTATTTAGAATATTAGTCATCTTATCTTCGACCTAAATGATTTTTGGACCATTATAAACCGAATATAATTATATTATAAAGTAATACTTTCACTCTTTCCTAAAGATCCCCTCTTCTCCCTTATAAAAGGAGACCACTTCTACTCATTCCTCACACCTCTCAAGCCACTTGGCTCGTCCAAACTCTGCCCAACTAAGCTCCCCACATCCCTCTCCTCCTCCTTGAAGCTTCCCCTTAGGAATAAATCATTTCATGAAGTCCTTTGGTTCCAACCAAAGTGAGTTACCTAAATTAAAGGTAACGATTTCTCTTAAATTATTTTCCTTTATTTTGCTTCTCCAACCCCCAAACTCTTTTTATTTCCTTTATTTTGTAACAACACCAGTATCCTCAATACACTAGGATGTTGTTATAAGAAGGATTAAAACTACACATACACACAACTCCATCTAATGGATGATGAACATAATGTTTCTGTGGATGCAAAACTAACGCCTCACGAAACGATGATTGTTCAAATACATCTTACCGCCTCTCATGGTGGTCATTATGATGGCACTGTAATTAAATATGATATTAATGATATATATTTTATATATAAGCTTCTGTAATTCCATTTTATTTCATACCATTATTCGTTTCATGTTGTATATACATACGATAATTTAATTTGAGGAAGTGCGGACTACCGCCCCCTTAAAATGATATGACTCGTTCATACCACACATGGAACGTATAAAGGATGGTGTTAATGAACTTAAGTAACATATATAAAATATTATATTATACTGGAATAGTAATATACCTATGTATCTTTTGGATTCGATTCTTTTTAAATGGAAGTAGCGTTCGTGCGTACGTACGGACTACCGTCTCCACGAACGCAATGAGATTCATTCTCCATCGTATCCATTCAAGTATAATTATCATTTAATGATTTAAAAATGATGTTTAAGGAATATATATCATTCTGGATATGAATAAGATACAACAAACATGACTTATGTAACAAAACATATAAAAGAAAATGAGTAAGTTAACACCCGAAACGGCGATAATACTAAGATATTATTATCAAATCAATATTAAAAGATCATATATGATATCATATTAATGTATATGATTCTTGTATAATTTAATAACAATTATTTCACCATTATAAAGGAGGTTAACCTACCCCAACCAAGGAAAATTACAAGGTAAGGGTTTATTTCACAATCTCTTCATTATCTGAGGTTGTTTATACGTAATAATCTACTGGGATATCTTTATCATCCACATCCATGTTTCTTAAAAATTGTATTTCAAAACATTTTTACTATTTACAAAAATATGGGTTAAAGTCATTTATACCCTTGTTTGACTTTTTATAAGAGGTTTATAAAGGAATCTTTCCGTCATTTTCAAAACAAGGTCCTTTTTAACCTTTTCGACAGAATTGAGGTATGAATGTTTTTTTTAACTTATACGGCGGGTGCGGTTATTTTATGCCGTTATAAAATCTTCAAAGCTTTCATTACAAGATTATAAGAATATGTTCAAAGAAAATGTTTTATTTTATATGGATCTTAAATGATTTCAAAATAAAAAGAGATATTTCTTTAAAAAGAATTTTGATTTCATCTATGTCAACATCCTTTGATGGATTTTACGCTTATTTGAATTTGATCTATTGTGATACAAAACTTCTATATTGTATTGAAGGTTTTGTGATATTTTTGAATGTGGATGTGCTATTTTTATACCATTCATAGTTTATGGTGAAATTATTGACATTTCGTATGCTAGTTTTAATACGAATGTTTATGTTATGTTTAAACCTTTTCATATGGGAATGCATTGGACTTAGTAAGTGACGGGTGGAGCCCGCTATAGCTTCTCGATGCATCGGTAGGTCTCATGAGACAAACTAGTGTCTTGGCACAAGGCCTTGACAAAATATTATTTGTAGTCTTGGCATGAGGCCTTGACTATGTGGATATGATAGTCTGGCATTATGCATTCCAACATTATGAAAGTGGTTATTGATTTTTGCATGTGATTATTCGATTAGTAGAATATCAATGTGAATAAGTAAATGGCATTATTTCATTTTATTTATGCCATACCATGTTGAAAGTTCATGTTTAAAAGGCTTTTGTTTTAGTAATTCATTGCCTTAAATGTTTATGCTTATTTTTGAATGTTCCGCTATATTGTTATCCTTACTGGGCATTTGAGCTCACCCCTTTTCTATGTTTTATTTTTCCCAGGATGTGAAGATGTAAGTTATGAATGACCTGCAGGGACTTTATGAGGGGTTAATAGTGTGGATTGTGGAGACATTATGTTTTTGTATTATTTTTTCATTTTATGATGTAATGTAAAACTTATGAATATATCTAGTGTTTCCAAGGCTACTAAACCAATCGGTCTTTCGAGATTTGATCTTCTTGTGATCATGCCAATGTTATGTAATAATGCACCGACTCTGGGTAGCTGGGGTCGGGGCGTTACATTAGCACATTAGGGAAAAACACAAATCATACCACGAGGAGGGGTTCCACATCCACACTCTTTCTAGTGTAGGGAGTCGACTAAAAACCCAGATCCAGTCGATGTCTCTCAAAATATTCCTTGGCTAAGGAATTTGTCAGAATGTCTGCAACTTGTAGCTATGTAGGCACATACTCCAACTTCAAAAATCCATTCTCAACCTTATCCTTGATAAACAGATACATTATCTCAATGTGCTTTGTTTGTTAATGATAGATGTGATTTTTTATAAGATTTATAGTACTTGAGTCTCACACTGGATTCCGATTGGAGACTTCACATCAACTAACACATCTTTAAGTTATTGTTTCATTCGTAATAACTATCTTCAAACTTGAGTGGCCACAATATACTCAGCTTTTGTGGTTCTTAATCAACTGCAACAACGCTTCTTTCTTAACCAAGAAATACATGGTCCACCAAGATAGAATGCTCCTCCCGAGGTTTATTTCCTATCATCCGCTGAACTGGACCAATCAGCATCAGAATATCCCAATAATTTTGTCTAATATTTTTCATTATATGTCAAGTTGAAGTCCAATGTGCCCTTGATATACCGATGTTTTTTTCAATACAAGCATATGGATTTTCATTGTGTTACTCTGATATCTTGCTTCTTGGCATGTAGAGAAAACAATATTAGGCCTTTTGCGGTCAAGTACAAAAAACTTCCAATAATTGGCCTGTATTCTGTGATATTAACCGCCTTTCCATACACATCTTTGGACAGTTTCGTCTGGGTAGCAACTGGAGTCTTCATCTCCTTGTAATTGTTCATTCTAAATCTTTTCAAAACCTCCTTGGCATATTTGGATTGAGAAATGAATATTCCATTCCTTCCATCTGTCACTTGCAGACAAAGGAAAAATGTTAGCTCTCCAGTCATTGTCATTTCAATCTAAGTTTTCATGAAATTGGAAAACTGTATGCACAGAGCTTCATCTGATCTGCCAAATATTATGTGATCGACATAACCCAACACCATCATCCATTGATTTCTGTTGTTGCTGAAATAGATATTTTAATCAACTCCCCCATGCTAGAAACCAAGCTTCTTCAAATACTGATCAAGCCTTGAGTACCATGCTCTTGGTGCGTGTTTTAGCCCATACAACACCTTCCTCAGTCTGCAAACCTTATTATCATCCTCATGAATGAGAAAACCGTCTGGCTGCTCAATATACACCTTCTCTTCTAGAACTCCATTCAAGAATGTAGATTTGATATCCATCTAGAACACTTTGGATTTTCTTTGCACTAAAATAGCTAAGAATAATCTGATTGTCTCCAGACATGCAACTGGTGCAAATGTCTCATCAACATCTATTCCCTCTATCTTGGAGTATCCTTTGCACACTAGTTGTGCTTTGTTTCAAACCAATATTCCATATTCATTCATCTTGTTGCAAAAGACCCATTTAGTCCCAATTCCATTCTTATCTGTTGGTCTCAAAACAATCTCCCATGTTTGTTTCTTTTCAATCTGATCATGCACTTCATTCATAGCATGAACCCAGTTTTTATCTTCAGCTGCATCAGAAAATCATTTCGTCTCTACCTGAGATAGGAAATATGTCTGTTGTAGTGACTTCATTCTTCTAGTCTCAACTGGAGCTTTCTAATCACCAATGATATTCTTCCTATCAATTTCAACTCAACTCTGTGGATTCCTTGCAGACACAAACATGAAACTTTCTTGTTCATCATCAGTGTATTCTTCCGAGTCATCATCTGCCACTTCTTCTCCTCTTGTGTTACTATACACTTCATCACTTTCATCAAGAAATTGTTCACTATTCTGTTGAATTTTATCATCATTTTCCACATTAGTGATTCCATTTCTCTCAACTACTTTTCCAATACTAATCATTTTTATGCTTTGATATTGCCTTAGTAGCCCAGAAATATTCCTTTATCTCCACATGATTCAAACATCCTATGGTTTTCTTTTTTGAGAATGAATAACTTACTTCCAAATACTCAAAATTATTTCATAGTTGGCTTCTTTACATAACACATTTCATACGAAGTCTTTCCATCCTTCGAACACAACAGATCCCTAATAGAAATGTAGAGTGATGTCAATATTTCTTCCTTCCAAAACTTCTCTGGTAGGTCTTTTTCTATAAGCGTTGTTCTGGACATGTTTTTGATGATCTGATTTCTCTTTTTAACCACTCCATTATGTTGAGGAGTTCTTACTGAAGAAAATTAATGCCTTCTCCCATGTTTCTAGAGATATTCTTCTACCAGAATGTTTTTCAATTCTGTACAATTTTCTTGTATGAGACATTGCAATTTTCTATCCAAACATCCTTTCAGATTCCCTGTGGTACTATTTTAGGCAGTTGATCACATTGTACTTATAGGAAATAACAAATACCCATGCCATTCTGCTATATTTATCAATGAAATGAATATAATACCTCTTCCCGTCTATGGCTCTTGCTTAAATAGTTCCACAGACATCAGCATGCACCAATTCAAGCACTTTTGTCTACCTCTTTTCCTTATCTTTGTATGTCATTATGATGCTCTTCCCCTATTGGCAGGCATCGCACGTATGTGTACGATCACATGTTAGCTTAGGGAGGTCTCTTTCTGATTCACACTTTACTAGATCTTCTAGAGATGGTTGACATAAATGACCATATCGTTTATACCACAATTTGTTTTCTTCATCTCTGGGAAAAAAGCACATATCAACTTCTCTACTTACAAGGTAGAGATTTCCCATTATTATTTTTCCCTGTAGAACCACTGTCCCATATCATCCTTTGATGATAGACACCTTCTTAGTAAACCTTATAGATATTATAGAGTCGCATAATTTATTAACACTAATAAGATTGTGACTGAGGCCTTCTACTACAAAGACATTCGCACATCTCATATCATTGCACCCAAACTTTGCCTTTCCTGAGCCAACAATCTTCATGTATTCATCGTTTCCAAATTTTACAACTCCTTATTTGTCATATTTTATTCCTGTAACAAGATCCTTATTACATTTCATGTGAGATGTGCAACCACTATCAAGGATCCACACACCAGAGTGATCTGATGCCTTAAGGGCAATTTCAGGCACCACGGCCTTCTCATTATTCATCTTTTTCGTCTATATTTTTTCCTTCACACTCGGTATGGATTGAGACTTATTTTCTTTCTTAGAGTATTATGGAAAAGATTAATCCTGCAAATCCTCAAATCTATTCTGCATTTTTAACTCACCAGTTGGTTTATTGATATGCTGCCTGTGAATGTTTTGATACTGCTTTTGAACATTCCTCTGTATGGTCAAAGTGCATTACCTAGCCATGTGCCCAAATCCTCCACACTAAAAACAGTGTCCTTCAAAATATGTTCTAGAAAACAGTTCTCTGTTTGGCTGCCACCTCTATTATTATTCCATTTGATATCTCTTGGAAATGGAACACACATACTATGAATGACCCATCTTTCCCCAACAATAACCCCTGATATAAGGTGAATTCCTTTGTGTTACGTATACACTATGAGTTTCTCCTTGGGATCTCTGAATATTCTGATTTTTATTTTTGCCCAATTCATCCTTCAATCTCAGGATGAGTTCTTTTGGTCTGACTTCAATTTTCATAGCTTTTTGTTTTTGATTGAGCGCTGAATCAACCTTAACATCTGATCTCAATTGCTGCTTCATTCCTGCTGAACTACTTCCCTACTCTTTCATCTTTTCTGTCTTCGGAATGACCTGATTTTCAAATATCATACTGTGGGTCAAGAGTTTTTCTTGATCATTCATTTTTCATCACAGACTGACCACTTCTTCTTCATGTTCTTCGATACACTTCACTTGATCTTTCACTTTTCTATTTAAGTCATCGATCTCCCTTTTCTATTCTTCAATCTTGAGCTAATACTCACTAACTGATTCTGAGTTCTCTGGTTTTGATAACTTGAGTTTTCAATTTCTTCCATAAACTCAAACTTATCTTCTTCATGTTGCTACATATAATGTTTTTCATCATGAACAACATTGTTAGCTTTCTTTTTTTGGCTCTGAAAACATTTATCTCCTCAAAAGCAGGCCCTAACTCGGCTTTCATATCATCGCTTCCCCCAACTTCTTCTTCTTCTTCATCAGCTTCAGTTTCATTCTTATTCTGAGAACTTCTGACAACTGCCACCATAGAATTTTCTCCACGATCACTACAGTTCTCTATCACTTCAACCACCTCAACCTCAGACTCGTCTGAACATTCATATTATTCTGAAAGAAGGTTCTTCTTCTTAAAGAAATTTCTTTTGAACTCTTTCTTGTTTTTTCCATAATCTTGAGACTTCTTCTTGAGAATTTTTATTTCATCGACATCATCATCCTATTGAAACTATATGGGGCACCTTAAAGTAATATTTCTAACCATTCCACATAGAAAACAAGAAATCAGAGGCTTTCATTTAAACCTAACTTTTAATATTTGAAGGTTTGAGGAGAGGAATGACATCACCTCATCTGTCTCTTATTTTTCCTGATAGTCTTCAATGGTGATCTTCTTCATGGCCTTGAATTCCACCTATTTGGATGTTCCCTTTTCCACAGCATCGTTATCATCATTTCTCATTTCGTATGCAGCAAGGGTGCGGTGTAGGTTATCCAATGTCATCATATTCAGGTATTTATCTTCTAAGACAAAAAAATTTGAGTTGAACCAAGGTAAAAGTTTCCTCAAGATGTGTTTCACAATCTTTATGTCTTCAATAAATTCTCCAATGCCTCGCATTTCTTCCACTACAACATTTACCCTATCGAAGAATGCATCAACAGACTCATTCGGGTTCTTTCTCATATCTTCAAACTTGTTCGACAACACGTGCAGCTTTGCCTCTCTGACCATTGTATCCCCTTTATATATATTAAATAGCTTTTCCCACATGTCATGTGATGTTTTTAATGACATCACCTTTGTATATATAGGATTGGATAGGGCTCCCCCTAAAGCATTAATTACTTTTACATCTACATCCAACTCTCTATTTTGAGCCTCTGGTAATGCACCTCTATTCATATCTGCTGGTATGTCATGCATTTCTACTGTGGACACATACATTCCTAGTGATCAGAAGTAGGGTTGCATCTAATTCTTCCATATATATAAAATGTTCCCGTCGAAGATCGGAATCCCTTAATGATTGGTGACCTCCATTTTAGAGAGAACCACTGATATTATGTTATCCCACTAATACCAATTGTTATGTCCACTAGGTTAGATATCCTAAGAGGGGGGTGAATCAGGGTATGATAGATTTAATCAGCTTCCCATATTGATCTTGTCTCACTGTTAATAAAGACTATATTCTCTCTCTTTCATGTAGCAAAGTATAAACAAAAACTAAAGCATGCACATGACACAGTGATTTTTACTTGGTTCACCCTCACTAGGCTACATCCAAGGATCATACACCGGCAATGTGACGATGTACCAAATCCACAAAAAGCGCATTTTTGTTTACAAATTTTGGGATAGATCACTTCTATTCCCAGGATCACTGCCTTTACAATGTTTTTGGTCAGCTCACTGCTTTCCCAAGGGTCACTCCCTACCTCTATCTCTCTGACTCACTGTCGGTGGAGAGGATCACCTTCTTTCTCTTACTTTTCTCACTGCTCTGGAAAGGATCCACACAAAGTTTATGGAACTGTGGGTCTCTTCATTATCAATAATGAATACATCCTCTTCTTTATGTAGATGCTCTGTTGAAGACCAACTTTCACCCATAGATTAATCCCACTTTGTACTGAAGGTATCGGGCAATCATCCAGCTTCCACGCAGCCCTCAATTACTATCATGCTTTAACCATACCTGGCGCCCTTCTCCAATCCAGTGTGCAAGTCTCGGAACACAAGTCAAAATTGGTGCACAACTTCACCTCAACCACTTGCGTGACGCTAGATTCTTCAACTCCAAACTTGCACAACTCACACCCTTTTACGCCCAATCAAATTTTGGCGTGCAACCATCAACTGTCGCGCTTCTTCAAAACCTGGCGCGCAAGTGTCACCAAACCAGTTTTGTGACACCCCCATCTTCAAATCAAATCTTGGGTGACTCACTTCCTTTCTCTCCCAAACCACTCTGGTTGCGCAACAATCAACTGGATCACAACTTCTACTTGTGTGAACACACAGCCACATGCGCGACCACCACACCTGCATGACGGGAGCTCGGATTTTCTCAAAGTGTTCAACTCTTACTGAATAAGCTGGGTTCGACCTCTATTTATAGGCATTTGGAAACCCTGTGTGATGGCTCACAAGTCTCCTCTCAGCACGCAAGTCTTGATGCCCATGTCTCTGCCACGCAAGTCACTTGCGCGACCAACCCTAAAACATGGGCACCCCTTTTTGCTTTGACATATTTTTATGTTCTGATCTTAAAAAAACCTATGGAGCGCAAGTTTCCTCTCCTTCAAAAAAATGGAACGCAAGTCCCTTTGAAAAAATCACTTTTATCCATTTTTTGATTTTCATGCCCCAAAATTTGGCAAACATTGGGAAACGATGACACCTTGTATCTTCTTTTTTTGTACCGCCTCCAGATCAATTATTCATTTGTCGATGTTCTTTAATCAAACATGGGTCGTTAACCGCATCCCTTGAACTAGACATTCCACTGTGAAATCCCCTTTGTCAACAAATTTGTATGTCATGGTTTTCTTTTTCAACAATCACAACACAGATGTCCACTTTTTCAACAAACACAATCACCTCAAAAATGCTTCAATGATACCTTGAGGGATTTTTTCCCTACAATCTCTCCCTTTGGGTTTGTTGAAATTTTTTCCACAAAATGATAAATCATTAATTCTTCAGCCACCATTTTCCTATTGCAATTTCGATAGCGGTAAAAGATCTATTAAACACATACTCTAAACCCACATGAGCCATTCTCAACATGAGAAACACGAGTAAATGAAAAGTTCATCAATGCATAACTTCAACTTTGACCCCCACTATTGACACCAAACTGATACCAATTTTTTGAATTATTCTTACCACATTCCAACACCACTCTTCTACTTTTTTCAAAATCCTCAGCTATCATGATATCTATTCGTTTATCGATCACTTTTAGTATCATCAAATTTAATATTCTCCCCATATCTCATTTCTCTCCCCCTATCTCACTACTCCACCTATCAACATCACCCATATCAATCATGATGTAGCAAATTTCCACACTATCTCCCCCTTGAGGAATTGGTATTTTCTTTCCCCTTTTCAATGAACCCAAAGGTCACTCCTTTGCAGTTTATAATAGAGTAGAGAAAGCATATCAGCACATTAGGGAAAACACAAATCATACCTCGGGGAGAGAGGGTTCCAAATCCACACTCTTTCAAGTTTGGGGAGTTGAATAAACTCTTAGAGCCAGTCAATGTCTCTCAAAATCTTCCTTGGGTAAGGAATTTGTCAAAATTTCTGCAACCTATAACTCTGTAGGCACATACTCCAACTTCAAGATTCCATCCTCATCCTTCTCATTGATAAAATGATACATTATCTTAGTGTGCTTTGTCCATGAATTATAGATGGGATTCTTTCTAATATTTATAACACTTGAGTTATTGATCTGGATTCCGATTAGAGACATAACTGAAACTACAATATCTTCAAGTTGTTGTTTCATCCGTAATAATTGTGTGCAAACTTGAGTGGCCGCAATATACTCATCTTATGTGGTGCTTGATGAAATTAAATAATTCTTCTTGCTTAACCAAGCAATATATAGTCCCCCAAGATATAATGCACCTCCAGATGTTTATTTGCTGTCATCTGCTGAACTAGCCCAATCAGTATCAGAATATCCCAATAACTTTTTCTGTGTTCTTTCATTACATGTCAATATGAAGTCCACTGTTCCCTTGATATACCAAAGATTGTTTTCACTGAAATCATATGGATTTTCTTTGGATTACTCTAATATCTTTCTTCTAGACATGTAGCGAAAACTATATCAGGCCTTGATGCTATCAATTACAACAAACGTCTAATAATTTGCATGTATTCTGTGATATTAACTACCTTTCCATCCTCATCATTGGATAGTTTCGTCCAGGTAGAAACATGAGCCTTATTCTCCTTGGAATTTTCCATTCTAAATCTTTTCAAAACCTCCTTGGCATATTTGGATTGAGAGATGAAGGTTACATTCCTTCCTAGTGTAACATGTAGACCAAGGAAAAATGTTATCTCTCCAATCGTTGACATTTCAAACTCATTTTTCATGAAATTTGAAAATAGTCTGCACTGAGCTTCATCTAATCCACCAAATATTATGTCATTGAGAAAAACCAACACAATCATCCTTTGATTACTATTGTTGCTGATATAGAGATTGTAATCAACTCCCCCATGCTGGAAACCACGATTTTTCAAGTACTGATCAAACCTTCAATAACATGATCTTGGTGCCTGTTTCAGCCCATACAACACCTTTTTTAGTTTGAAAACCTTGTTCTCATCCTCATGAATGAGAAAACCATATGGCTACTCAATATAAAACTCCTCTTCCAAAAATCCATTAAAGAATGCAGATTTTGACATCCATCTAAAACACTTTGAATTTCTGTAGCACTACAATGGCTTGGAAGAATCTGATTGTATCCAGCCTTGCAACCTGTGCAAATGTCTCATCAACATCTATTACATCTATCTGGGAATATCCTTTGAACACTAGCCATACTTTGTTTTGAACCACTATTCCATCATCATTCATCTTGTTTCAAAATACCCATTTAGTCCCGATGACATTCTTATCTTCTGGTCTCAAAACAATCTTCCATGTCTGGTTCTTCTCAATTTGATCAAGCTCTTCATTCATAACCTAAACCCAATTTTCATCTTTACCTCCATCATCAAAGAATTTCGGATCTACCTGAGATTGGAATGATGTGTGCTGTAGTTACTTCATTCTTCTTGTCTGAACAAGAGCTGTTTCATCACCAATGATATTCTTCCTATCAATTTCAACTCAGCTCTTTGGCATCCTTGAAGATACATACTTGACACTTTCTTTTTCATCATTAGTTTCTTCTTCTGAGTCAGCATCTACCACTTCTTCCCTCCTGTGTTACTATCCTCTTCATCACATTCATTATGAAACTGTTCATTGTGCTATTGAATATTCTCTTAATTTTCCACAATAGTGATTTCATTGCTCTCAACTACTTTTCCCAACCTCTTGTTAAATAATTTTGATGCTTTTATTTTTTCTATGTGGCCCAAAAATATTCCCTCATCTCCCCATGATTCAAAATTACTATGCCTTTCATGGTTGAGAATGGAGCACTTACTTCTAAATATTCCAAAGTACTTCACTATTGTCTTCTTTCCATAGCACATTCCATACGGAATATTTCCTAACATAATAAACAACAGAGACCTGTTAGAAATGTGGACTAATGTCAATACTGCTTCCTTCCAATACTTCCCTAGTAGGTCTTTTTCTAGAAGCATTGTTCTGGCCATGTTGTTGGTGATCTAATTTCTCCTTTCAACCACTCCATTATTTTGGGGAGTTCTTACTAAAGAAACATGATGTCTTATCCCATGTTTCTCGATATATTCTTCCACCTGACTGTTTGTGAATTATGTACCATTTTCTGAATGAAACTTCAGAATTTTCTGTCTAATCATCTTTTCAGATTCCCTTCAGTACTATTTTAGGTAGCTGAACACATCGAACTTGTGGGAAATAAAAAATACCCATGAAATTCTGTTATAGTCATCAATTAAAAGAACTTAATAGCTGTTCTCATCTATGTATCTAGGTGAAATAGGTCAACAGACATCAGCATGCACCAATTCAAGCACTCTTGTTAACATCTTTTCCTTGTCTTTGTACGTATTTCCGATGATCTTCCCTTGTTAACAGGCATCACACGTATGTGTACGATCACATGATAGCTTAGGGAGGTCTCTTGCTACATCACACATTACATAATCTTCTATAAATGGTTGACAAAGGTGACCAAGTCCTTTATTCCACAATTTGTTTTCTTAATATCAGGGAAAAAAACACATATCAACTTCTCCACTTATAAGGTAGAGATTTCCCTTTGTTCTTTTCCCCTATAGAACAATTGTACCATCTAATCCTTTGAAGATACACACCTTCATAGTAAACCTTATATAATGTCCTGAGTCATATAATTGACTGACACTGAGTAGATTGTGACTGATGCCTTCTACTACTAAGACATCTGCACGTCTCATCTCTTTTTCCCAAAACATGGCCATTCCTAAGCCAAAAATCTTCAGGCCTTCATCGTTTGCAAATTTGACAACTTCTTCTTTGTCATATTTTATTCCTATAACAAGATACTTATTATGTTTCATGTGATATGTGCAACCACTATCAAGGATCCACACACCAGAGTGATCTAATGCCTTAAGGAAAATTTCTGCCACCACAGCCTTCTCATTCTTCTTCTTCTTGGTACATATTTCTACATTCACACTCGGCATGGATTGAGACTTATGTTCCTTCTCAGAGTATGATGGACTAGATTCATCCTATAAAGACGCAAATCTAATTTGAATTTTTAACTCACCTATTGTTTTATTGATCTTCTTGTTGCGAACGTTCTGATTCTTCTTTGGAACATTCATCTGTATGGTCAAAGTGTAGTACCTAGTCACGTGCCCAACTCCTCCGCACCAAAAATAGTGTCCTTCGAAATATGTTTTGTAAAATCATTCTCTGTTGGGTGGACACCTCTTTTCTTGTTCCCTTTGATATCTATTTTCTACGGAACACACATAATATGAATGTCCCATATCTCCACAACAATAACACCTGATATATGCTGTATTCCATTGTGTTACTTCTTTACATTGAGTTTCGCCTTGGGATCTCTGAATATTCTATTTTGTTTCTTTGTTCCCAAGTCATCCTTCAATCTCAGGATATATGTTTGTGGTCTGACTTCAATTTTCCCAGATTTTTGTTTCTAATCGAGCCCTTAATCATCCTTGACATTTGAGCCCAATTGCTGCTTCTTTACTACTAAACTACTATCCTCTTCTTTCATTTTTTCTACCATCAGAATGACCTGCTTTTCTGATACCATTCTGGGGGTCTTGAGTTTTTCTTGATCCTTCATTTTTTGTAACAAACTGACCACTTCTTCTTTAAGTTATTCCATACACTCAACTTGATCATTAAATTTCCTATTCAATCCATCTTTCACGATTTTATGTTCTTCAATCATGAGCATATACTCAATAACTGATTTTGAGTTCTCATGTTTTAATAACTTGAGTTTCTAAATTTCATCCATCAACTCAGACTTCTCTTCTTCCTACTGCTACATATAAAGCTTGGGATCATGAACAACTTTGTTAACTTTCTTTATTTTGTCTCTCCAAACATCTATCTCCTCAAGATCAGCCTCTAACTCATCTTTCATATCAACTCTTCCCTCAAATTATTCTTCTTATTCATTATCTTTAGTTTCATTATTATTATGAGAACTACTGACAATATCCACCATAGCATTTTCTCCATGATCTCTATAGTTCTTTATCTCTTCAACCCCCTCACTCTCAGACTCATTTTAACTATCATATTCATTTAAAAGAGCGTTCTTCTTCTAAAAGAAATTTCTTTTAAATTATTTATTACCTTTTCCATAAGATGGAGACTTCTTCTTGGGAATTTCGATTTCATCGACATCATCATCCTCTTGAATCTTTTTGGTGCACCTTGCCGCAAGATGTCCAACCGTTCCACATCAAAAACATGAAAGTGGAATCTTCCCTTAAAACATTCATTTCTATCTTTGAAGGTTCGAGGAGAGGTATGTCATCGCCTCTTCTATCTCTTATTCTTCCTGAGTGTCTTAAATGGTGATCTTCTTCATGGCCTTGAATTCTAGCTCTTTGGATTTTCCCTTTTCCAGAGCATCGTTATTGTCATTTCTCATTTAATATGCAACAAGGGTATTGTACAGGTTATCCAATGTTAACTCTTTCAGGTCTTTATCTTATATTATATAAACTTTTAGATTGAACTGAGGTGGAAGTTTCCTCAAGATACTCTTCACAATCGTTATGTCTTCAATAACTTCTCCAAGGCCTCGTAGGTCTTCCACTGCAACATTTACACTATCGAAAAATGCATCAATTGACTCATTTGGGTTCATTATCAAATCATTATACTTATTCCACAACACTTGCAGCTTTCCCTCTCTGACCTTTCTATCCCCTTCATATATATTCAATAGCTTTTCCCACATGGAAAGGGACGTTTTTCATGACATCATCTTTGTATAGATAGGATTGGATAGGGCTCCCCCAAAGGCATTAATTCATTTTGCATCTGCATCCAACTCTCTATGTTCAGCCTCTAACAATGCACCACTATTGATATTAGCTATTATGACATGCATTGCTACTGTGAACACATCCATTACTAGTGATCGGAAGTAGTGTTGCACCCGATTCTTCCATACCTGGAGATTGTTCACATCAAAGATCGGAATCCCTTTATGATTGGTGACCTCCATTTTAGAGAGAACCACTGATATTAACATTTCCCTATGATACCAATTGTTAAGTCCACTAGGTTAGATACCCTAAGAGGGGGTGAAATAGGGTATGAAAAATTAAAACAACTGCCCCTATTTATCTAGTCTTGCTGTTAAGAAAGACTCTCTCATCTCTCCTTCCTACAGAAAAGTATAAATAAAAACTAAATCATTCACAGGATACAGTGATTTTTACATGGTTCACCCTCACTAGGGAATGTCCAAGGAGCATACACTGGCTATGTACTGATGTACCAAATCCAATAAAATCACATTGGTGTTTACAATGTTCGGGATATATCACTTATATTCCTTGGCACACTGCCTATCGATGTTTAGGGTCATCTCACCGCTTTCCCAAGGGTCACTCTATGTCTTTCTCTCTCTAGATCACTTCCCGTGGAGAGGATCACCTTTTTCCTCTTCCTTTTCTCACTGCTCTAGAAAGGATCCACTCACTGTTTATAAACCTATGGGTCTCTTCATTATCACTAATGAATACATCCTCTGTTGTTTGTAGATGCTCTGTTGAAGTCCAACATTCACATGTAGATGAATCTCACTTTGCACTGAAGGTATCAGGAAATATTCCAACATCCACGTACCCCTGAATCACTATCATGCTTCAACCATACCTAGCGCCCTTCCCCAAGTCGGCTCACAAGTCTCAGCATGCAAGTTAAAACTGGCATGCATGTTCACCTCTACCACTTGCGCGACTCTAGCTTCTTCAACTCCAAACATGTGCGACACGCACCCTTTAACACCCAAACCAATTTTGGCATGCAACCATCACTTTTCGTGCATCTTAAAAACCTGGCGTGAACGTTTCACTAAACCACTTGCGCAACACCCCTTCTTTAACTCAAAAATTGGGTGACTCCCTTCTGCTCTCGCCCAAACAACTATAGACGCACAACAATCAACTGGCGCACATCGTCTACTTGCGCAACCACACCACCACATGTGTGACCACCACACCTGCGCGACAGGAACTCATATTTTCTGCAAGTGTTGAAATCTTAGTGAATGAGGAGGGGTTGACCACTATTTTTAGATATTTGGACACCCTGCACGATGACGCGCAAGTCTCATCTCGTTGTGCAAGTCTCAGCGTGCAAGTCTCTGCCCCGCAATTCACTTCCACGACCAACTCTAAAACTTGGGAACCCCTTTTCCCTTTGCCATATTTTGATGTTCTGATGTTGAAAAAAATACGGTGTCTAAGTTTCCTCTCTTTCAAGACAACAACATGCACATCCCTTCGCTAAAACCACTTGTATCCATTTGTCGATTTTCAAGCCCAAAAATTTTTCAAACACTAGAAAATGGCACCACCTTGTATCTTCTCTTTTTGTATGGCCTCCAGATCAACCATTCCATTGTTGAAGTTCTTGAATCAAACATGGATCGTTAACCACATCCCTTGAACTCTAAATGCCACCATGATATCCCCTTTTTCATCAAATTTGAATGTCATGGTTTTCTTTGTCAACAATCACAACACAGATATACACTTTGTTAACAAACACAATCACCTCAAAAATGCTTCAATCATACCTTGAGGGGTTTTTTCCTACCAATATCCCCCATAGTCGGAGGTCACTAACATATGGGTATGTGATCTTGAGAACATGTGGCGAACCAGCTCTTGGAATGATTTCAGCATCTCCCCATTTAGGACATTACTGTGAGGTATAATAGCATCCTTTTCAAATTTTTTTACTATTTTTGGGATAGTTTACATGATACTAATGACATGTAAGAATTTTGTAAATAGCATTTGTTGAGCCCTGGCCAACCAACCGATGATGGAAAGATCAATTTTACTAAGATGGGGTTGTTATTCACTATATTTTGACATTACAGTTGACTATTATATTACTTTGGGTAATTTTTTTCTTCCATTTGTTATTGATTTATGGATTATAGATATTTTCCCTTAGCCTAGTATGGAAGTGAAATTATTTTACATGCATCATTATAGGAAAATATATTTTTCCATGCCATTCATATGTCATATCATTCATATTTCATTGCTTGAAAGCCTGATATTTATTTTACGTTATTTGTGTGGTTATTCAGAATTCCATCCTATTAATATGATTCTATGGTTTCTCAGTGTGTTCATATATTTCTTGCTGTAGGATATCACAATTTTTATATAATTAGGAAATATTATTTTTTATTAATTTGTATACACAGAACTAAATGATTTTTTCTCATATATCTCAATGGTGGAACTTTAATTAACAAATGATGTCATATTAGGGCCTTAGAATATTGATTTCATGGGAATAAATATATTTGTTTTTGATTATATTGTTGAAAATAAAATATAATAATGTTTATGGTCCTTATAATTTAGGATGTGTGACCCATATAATAAAACCATTATATATGAAATTGATATCTTCTAACACCTAAAGTAAAAAAAACAGTGTCCCAATTACATATATTTGAACTGCAACATATATAGGAATGTGACATTATAACATTTGAATCATAATTCCTCTGATTGTACAATGATTCATATATGTGTATATTGAATTAAAATTTATTTGGGGAAATGTTTACTAAAAAATGAAGTGTTATATGAAATTATAAGGGCATGTATATCAATGATTTGAAAATTAAGAACTATAAAAAAATATCCAAAATAATCAACGTCATCCATGTAGAATAGTTGGTGAATTTTTATTATGACGGAAAATAGAATTGGTTGATTTATGTCATTCTTGACATGATATACTTAGGTGATAAACCATCTAATGGAGTAGTTAATGTATAATAAGTAAAAAACTAATAGGTTGCATTGGAATGGACCCATGAAGGATATATGAGATTCTATTGGGTGTACCTTATCTTTACACACCATGATACATAACCTAATGTTTGTATTTTAACACCCCATGATTTTGTGTAATGTCTCTTTTAAATAAATTTAATATAGTGTGTAACATGCAAGGTGAGTTCAAATTGACAACAAGTTTTTGTTATGAGACATTTGTAAAGTATACATTAAATTGGAAATAATAAGTTGGACTAACTATCTTATTGAAAAATACATGGTATATAAATTTACAGAATAAATTGGTTGGATATCAATTGATAAGATATAAATAATTATAACAATAATGATACAAGAAGTTTTTTTTTGAATTTTTTTGTCTGCATAGTATATTTATAATAAATTTAATTAGTCACTATTTTGAATGATTTAAAAATGTATATATATTATATTAAATCAAATTTTATTTTCATTTATATAATATTTTTAATATTTATGGGTTATGAATAAATACATATTCATTTTAAATAACTTCATTTATAAAAATGTGATATTTACACTTTTTTAGAATTATTATAAAATTAATATCTTATTCTTATAGGTATTTAATTTAATTACATTAATTCCATATTTTGAATTAGTATTCTTAAATTTATTAAATAGGACCCTTTTTAGACAATCTGAATATTAACCACGGTAAATATTTATCACCTTAGTATAGGGAAAACTTGCTTAAACTGTTTTAAAAAAGATACTAGGCCATTATTTCGTATCATAATTCTTATTGGACAAATTTGATATGTCCCTTAACACATTTTGAATTATGTTTATTATTTTCAGGAATACGTTCCCTTGAAAATGAATTTTATATTATATAGATTAATGAGTCACACAATGACAATCTATTTTTAATATTTCTTATGTGCCTATATAAATAAAAAATTAATGATATGAATAATCCAAAATTAAAATTTTGAGTATATGGAATTTAATTTTTCTAGGTAAATATATTTTTAATTTTAAAAATTATATAATTTACTGAAATTCGTGTGAAATGATAATATAATATTTAATTAATTAAAACGAAAATAAAATTTCTGATTTTAAAAATATTAATTTTTATATAATTTTAATGAATATATGTGCCAAAAAATTTTAGAAATATATCACATATTATTGAGGTGTGAATTCATTAGATTTTAATTTACAAATTTCATTGATGTTGTTAAATTAAAATGAAATGTATATTGGAAAAATTCAGATTATTCATATTTAATTGGAATAAAATTTATTCAATTATTTAAAATACACAAAAATATAGTCCCATTTATGTTCTTTGTTTGCATTTACAGTTACATTATTAATGCCTTATTATTAAAATAATTATTTTTAATATTGAGGTTTGAAATAATTAACTAAGGTGTTAATCAAAATGATGAGGTTTAAATTGACACCAAAACATGTGTAAATTCATTTGGATTATGGGAATATATACCTAAAATGAATTATATTAAAAAACATTTCCATTTTAGGGATTTTATCTTGAGAATCATCTTATTATATTTTAATATTTTGAGAAATTACAAAATTTCCCTCATCACAATTATAAAAGGGAACCTCATCCCACACTTCTTCACATCACATTGATTCATCCAACTTGACCAATCATTGCCCATTTATTTTATGATCATCCTTATCCACAGTGTGAAGGTTCTAGTCTCCCTAAATTGCCAAACATAGGTCCCTTAAGAAGGATATAAAGAATGTGTCCCGAAGATGTTTTAGTGGTCTCACTCGACCCCTTTAAATTTATTCCTTCCTATACCAAGTCAAAAAATATGTAAGTAATAATAAAATAATAAATTAAACATCCTATATATAATTAAATGTTACTATTATAATTATTCAACCATTACCCACCAACATTTGCATAAAATGTGAATTGAAAGTATCACTTGTTTAGATATACAACTAATCATCTCCACGTATTGATACCATTCATTTTTCATTATCATATTTTATTTATGAAAATTAAAGTAGTTTTAAAATTTATATTTGATATTTATAACATATTTATTATTTATAAATAATAATATCATATCTACCATTTTTCCATCCAAATTGTTTCAAATTGGGAACCTCGCTCTTGCGTACGAATGGACTACAATCTACCAGAAGTTATGGGATTCATTTTTCATTTATAGATAAAATGAATTTTAATACATATTGTCTTTATGAATATGTTTATTTTCATGATGTAGTAATTATTATTTATCTTTCATTCTTTCAAATAATAGAATATTGAAAATCGTTCTCAAGTATAAGTATGACCTAGTGTCTCCATGAACACTGTAATAAATTATTCTATCACTAGTTTTAATGGATTTATACATATACATATACATATATATATATATAATATATATGATATTTATATCATTATTAAAATTCTGGAGATGTTGAATCATTCATCAATGTATGAACAAAAAAACGACCGACCAAAAACACACATGACAAACAAAGTAGTCAATACCCAAAAAAATGATTACAAATAAATAATTGTTACGAAAAGGGTGATAAAAGAATATATTATGTCATAATATATATTATTTTAGTTCAAAATAGAATTTTAAAAAATATATATTTATTATATATGATGTTTGAACAAATAAAAATAAATTTTGGCTTAATATAAGGGTATCTTTCAAAATCTTGTTATTATTCATGACTGTTTAAATTAATATCAATGTTAGAAAATATTTCTCTCCCATGACCATGTTTTATAAAAGTGATTTATAAAATGTTTTTAATATCCCCATAATATTTTATAAAAATAAAATTTTCCCCATTTTGACTATTTAGAAAATGGTTTGAATGGAATATTTTTTCATTATCTAAACAGCATTCCTTGTGACTTATCCACAAAATAATGAAGGAATGTTTTTTTATATTTTATTCTAGGATCAGACTCTCCCACTAGAATGATGACTCAATTCATCGAATCAACATTACCTGTTTTCAAGGTTCCTTACAAATAAAATGGTTTCTTATATAATTAAACAACTTTTTACAAAATAATTACATTCAAATTAAAAATGGACATTTTCCATAGGAAAACATAAATGATATTATTATATTATTTCTTATAATGTTCAAAATCCGCTATTGAATCTTATGATTCATTGATTTTGATATATTATTATTCCATCTACCATATTTCATTGAATTTTTATGATATTTTTTACTGGTGACATTATATTTTGATATCATTTTCTATATTACTCTAGATGGTTTATGATTTTTTATTGATTTGAGAAATTATTAGAATTTCATATTCTGTATTAAATATTATTTTTTATGTTAATATTATTTTAACCCTCTATTATGGGTAATTCATTTGACTTAGTAAGTGACTACAGTGGTCCGCTACAACTCCTAAGAGAATTAGTGGTTCTCATGAAACAAACCGGCTTGGTTATTTGTTGAGGAATTTTTAATTTATATAAGACATCTTGGTAAGAGGCTTAGATGATGTGGTTATGATGTCTATAATTATAAATTTTCATCATTATGATATTATTATTTTTCTATCCATGTGTTTTTTTATTATTATTGATATCCAGGGATACATTTTTAGATCATATGATTATGGAATCATTTTATTTCAATTTATTTTTAGTTTTTTATTCAGGTCATATTTAGATTCTACTATACGCTTGGAATTACTGAGAATATATTAACACCCTTTTCTTAAGACAATTTTACTAGGATTCCAATATATTTATTTGGATTAATTTGTTAGTGAAAATCTAGAAGAATAATTATATAAACCCTGATTTTTATTACATAAAAATTACATGCTTTTTAAGATTAAACGCATAAAAGTATTAACATAAGGATCCAAAGGATTAGTATCTTGGGAAAATAAAGACAATATAACCCTTATACATAATAGAAATTAAATATTTATTATCAAAAATCTACATTATAATTTTATGTCTCACATTAATCATGTATTAACCTAAGGATATAAATACATGAAATGGTTTAGGTAAATGATTATTAAAAGTATAAATATGGGAAACGAATCAATATATCATGTGTGATAATAGTCATAATAATTATTAAATTAGAATATGATCATCATCAAACTTATAAGGGAAATAATGGATAATGTCATTAGATTTCGGAATGCATAAAAATAAAACAGCATTTTTTATTGGTGAAATAAAACTCATAGATATAAATGAATATATAATCCTTTTCATTCCTAAAATAATTTCATAAAAACATATTCATTGAAAAAAATTAGAATAATGTTCAAAAATATTTCACAATATCTCATAAGATAAATCACATTTTCAAATGCATTGGTGGGATATTTAATTCTCTACCCACCTGTGACATCATAATATTTATATTCGCATGCATGCCCTCTAGAGCATATTACAATAATAGTCAGGAATTAACACATGTAAAGTAAGGTGGTCCATAGAGAATTAACAAATCATTATTTTATACATAATCATTGGGTTATGAAATTGAAAAGTTTTAACATATATGATATAAAAATCATCAGTCTTCATTGAAGAAAAAATAACTGAAGATGAATCAATAAGTTTTTTGGAATGAAGAATTATTTTTAAAAAATGTTTTGTTATAAAATATACTTTGAGTATAAGGATAATAATTAAAATAAAATGGATGACTAATGAAATTTTAAAAATTTAAAATTAAATGAGTTTTCATACCAAATATTTCATCAAGGAGGACTAAACCAAAGAAAAGGAATTGTGTTTGAGAATCCCCTTACAATAATTCTGAATGCATTTTGCACGTGAAATTAATTTCATAGATAATCGAATTATATTTTTTAATTACTAAACACAGAACCTATTATCAATTTACTTGATTTATTATATTATTATTCTGTTCTATTAGGTCCATTTTGATGAGTTATATAGTTCAATTTTTTTGTTTCGCGGGCGCTTGTTTTTAGGGATATATGATCTATTGAATTGTATATAAATATAGAAGGCTTTCATCAAATGAGAATAACAATATATCTTTTAAATTATATGGTATTAAATCACTTACATATTTATAAATTGTCCCCTATAAATCTTGGATTTTTTATTATGAGAATGATTGATTTGATAAAACAATAATGATAAATGGTATGTTTATTTTTTGGTAGTTTTTCAATCATCAAGAACTAGTTTCATTTTATTTGATATTACCTTTCGATATCTATTTCTGAACACAAAAAATTTAGAATATTTATATTAAAATATGATTTAACTATAATATTTTTTCCAATGTTCAATGGTTTTAATAGACAACAAAAACTCTTCATCCATGAAGGCGGAGAATCGACATATTACCGATGATGTTTTTTGTTTTTTGAATAATTGGAAGACATTATGTATATTATGTTGGATATTAAATTAATATAATAACATTAAAATTTATGTATTAAACATTCTTTAACATGTCACTTTGTATATGCGATGTTAGTAGAGGATAAAAAAGAAAAGAAACTAAAAGAGAAAGAAGAAGGATTTTAGCACCTGAATATCATCTCCTTGAGAACCTCCTTAAGGGACATGGGATTTTCATTTTTTGAGAAAAAAATATATTGGAGGTGAGGAAGAGTTTTGGGAAGTAAATTGGGTATAATATTGAAAAGACGCAAGGTATAGACTGTATGAGGAAAATGGTTGGTATTTATAACTGAAGCAAAGGGGTGTTTTGTTATTATTTTATGAATTATATTATTATTTTGGATCAATACTATCAAAAATGTTGATTCTTATTACTAAATATTGTAAATTTATTAAGAAGAGTTAAAAAATGGGTGTTTATTTCATGAATTACCCAAATCAAAATGTATTTTTCTTAAAATGATAAATATTGCAAATTACAATTTATCACTATTCAAAAAAATTCAACTATTTTATAAAAATTGCAAAAATATTAACTCTAATTTTTTTTAACATATACAATTTAAAAATATTCTCATTTTTATGAAATTAATTCTATAAATATAAGAAATTTATTTTTTAATTAAAATCATCATTTCTTCAAAAAATATTAAATGAAAATTTATAATTGATTTTATGACCCTTTTAAAAAAAATTAAGGACTTATAACAGTTTCTAATATTTACCATAAAAATGTTTATTTATTAATATATTTTATATAAATAAATTTTATTTTGATGACTATATAAACTCTAAAATATTAATTAAAAATTTTTGTTTCAAAAATATATCATCACCTAATTTCGCATTCTAAAAAATTTATTTACATATATCATGATATAATTATTATTTTTCATCTGCATGTATTTCTTTTTTTATTACATATGAATTTACATTTTTTTATAACCATTTATTCTTTTTTTATACATGTGATTTTCTTTTGAAGTCATTTATAGATTTTGATGATATCAGAAACAATAATTTTTGGTTTTTTGGGAATCTTATCATGTTCGATAAAAAAGAGATTTAACTAAAATTAATTAGAATAAAATCAAGTATAAAAAAAATTTAATTATTCCAAAATTCAATGATGTTTCTGTTTTAGTTTTATAAACATTAGAGTTTTTAGTTTTGAAAAGTTTCAATGTTTAATTTAATTAAACTTCTAATTTTTTTTATTCGTATAAAATATAATTTTATTATAAATACAACATGTTTATCTATATTTCACTAGTTGACACTAAATTCCAAAATGGTCATTTTAATTATCTTTTAATTAGCTGATGTAATGCAATGTTATTTCATAGGTGTAGTTTTCTAGAATGATATTTATTCTATTGATTGTTAATTTTAGGAGATATGGATGCTATTTTTTTATTCTTTATTAGTTTG
The DNA here is from genome assembly GCA_963277665.1 of Viscum album. Taxonomy (NCBI): domain Eukaryota; kingdom Viridiplantae; phylum Streptophyta; class Magnoliopsida; order Santalales; family Viscaceae; genus Viscum; species Viscum album. The sequence goes on from CAUJRU010001656.1 coordinate 87,016, forward strand.
AAAGATAATATGTTTTTATAAGAATAATTATTTTAGAAAAAAGGCTGAATATTATGTTAAGAGGCTTTAAAAATCATTCATGTTTGTTAAAGAATGTTGTACAGTTTTTCAGAAAGTATTGTTCAGAAACACTACATTAAAAAATTATTATTTGACAACTATACTTACACAATGTAAGGTTCAGAAACCCTACATTTTCTTAGTATGTTTCCACAACCCTACTTTTGAAAAGTATGGTTTAGAAACCCTACTTTCATAAAGTATGGTTCAACATCCATAATTTTTTAATTTCTAGTTGGGAATCCCTACTTTTTCAAAGTATGTTTAGTGAACCCTATGCTGCGTTGGTGAACCATATGCTACATTGGTGAACAGTAAACAATATTAGTGAACCTTAGGAAAAATTGGTAAACCCTATACTATTTTGGTGAACCCTACACTACATTCATGAACCATAGGATATGTTGGTGAATCCTACGCTACATCAGTGAACCCAACACTAAGTTGGTAAACCCTACATTTTGTTGGTGAACCCTACACTACATTGGTTAACCATATGATACATTGGTGAACGATACGCTATATTGGTAACCCTACACTACTTTCATATACCCTACATTGTTGTTTTCACATTTACCCTACTTTTATTTCATTGTGTGTATCCTACATTGTCGGGATCACATTTAGCCTAATTTCCTGTTGTCATGTTTACCCTACATTGATGATGCCTTTTTGTGCTTTTATGTTGAAAATTGATCTTCTACATATATATGTATATTATTTTTCATGGTTTTCTTCTCTAAAAAATTCTCATTAAATATAATGATTATGATCAAAGATATTTTAATAATTTTTCTGAAATATATAATGGAAAATATTAATATATTATTAAATGTATGTTTCTAATAATGTTGGTGGTTTCAAGTATATTAAAATTAAAATATTCAAATTTACATAGACATTTGATGCTAGTTTTTATGAATTTTTTTACTAAGATTGGAAAGGGTTGAATGGATTTAAATAAGTGCTTTAAATCATGAAACACTGCTATTATTATTTATATTTTATTAGAGGAATTATTCAAATTATTTTTTAATGCTTTTATTAGAGACTTATTCTACATGAATAAAGAAGCAATAGTTTTGTGATGTTTGTGGAGATCTTTATGAATGCTCAGTTATAAAGTTATTATGAATATATATAGGAATAAAAGACACTAAAAATGATGGATATATATTATATATATATATCACTATAATTTTTAGGAGTAAAAGATATACACTTTGTCTAATATATTCAGTATTGTGTTTTTAAAGAGAAAGTGCATTGAACTTTTAACCTAATATGCATTTTCAACAACCTACGACAATTATCTCAACACCTGTATATTCTCTCAACTTCCAGATTATTTATACTTCGACTACAATTTCCTATATGATATGATCCAATAAAATCCACAAAAACCAGTATATGTGCATTCATTTTTTATCTTGTTTTCTCTGGATTTCTATTCTGTAACACTATTTCACATCAAACACACACTGTCTATTTTTCTTTTCATGTTTTTATAAACAAAATCATTATTTGTTATTATTTTTATTTGGGTTATGACCCATGGGTTCTATAGTCCGAATCTTATGGGTTTGACTCCCTATATCTAATGTCAGGGCTATTTGGGTTATGAATCCATGTTTCAAAAGACGGGATATAAGAGTTATAACTCCCCATAAAAAACGTATGTGTCATGGTTATCCATCCTCAATAAAATTATTATTTATATGGGTTTTTATTCCCTCATAAAAATCATTTTTGGTGCACATGTATCTATCATAGAGTAGAGAGGTATATGAGTAGAGTAACCCCACTTTTTTCCTAACAACTATAAAAAAAAATTTTATTTTATTTACTTTATCCATTACCAATTATCCTTAATAATTAACTCTAATAAAGTGTTCCATTAATTAATTCATTTGTTTCAAATTTTTTAATCGGGTCTATTCACCCTAATAGAAAATCATTTATTAACTATTCTGACCTAAAAATTGGTATCAGAGGATAACCTTCTTAATAATAGTTTGTCTCTATCATTCTATTTCGTAGTACTAAACATTGGTATCAATGGTTGTTTCTTCTGGAATTTTTCCAACCATTTTATAGATTCCTCTTTTATATTTTATTTTTATAACATATTCCATGAACTCACAGTCTAAGGAAAAAATGTAATAATATGGGAGGATTGAACACAAATGATGTTTGGATTCCACAAAATCCACCACACATTGATGGAGACTATTATGGTTATTAGAGATCTGAAATTGAGGCTTACCCCAAAATAATTGAGCATTGAGAATGGGTTTATCATGTCAAAACAATATACACTGCCTGAATTTGAGCTAGATACTCTTAATGAAATTGATGATATTAGATATGTACTAAATTACAAAATTATTAATATTTTATATTATGCTATTGGAATAATTTTTTAGTTATGTTTTATCTTGAAATATAACTCATAAAATATAGAATATTCTAAAATTAACTCAACTTGGCTACGAAAAATTGATTAAAACCAAACTTTGAATGCTTTGTGATGATTACCAAGACTTTAAGATGGTTGATGATGAAACCATAAACCAGATGATCAATATATTTACAAGCACTGTAAATTGAATTAATTCACTTAGAGAAGCTTTGTAAAACCTAGTTCATTTTTAAATTTTCATACGTGCATTACCAATTAAATAGAATTCCAATATGGTTTCCATTTATGAAATAATGATCTTTAAAGAGTATAAAATTGATGAATTTATTGGATATCTACTCCAATATGTATTGTAATTGATGAACATAGCTACTGAGGAGTAAAAAAAATAGTGTAGCATTTAATTCTGTAATGCTATTTCTAATGAATTTTATAATTCTAGATTATATGATAGTGAAAATGAATATGAGGCTTACATTGTAACATGAGTCTAAAAAAAGATTGAAAAAGAACGGATTGAGAATCGGTTTAAGAGAAACCGAGAAAAGGAAAAATAAAAAGGGTATAATAAAGGTGGTACAAATTATAATTCTTCAGATGTAACATGTTATGAGTTAATAAATAAGGGGCATATTAGACCCGATAAACCTAAAATAAAGAAAAATAAGAAAAATAAAAAAAGGGAAATTCATTGACCACTAGTATGAGTTGTATAGAAGAATATGATTCAAGTGGACAATCAAGAAATGAAAAAAACATCTAAATTTTGCTTTAGGGAATCACTGGACGACGTTAATATTTCTTTTTTTATCCTTAATGTTTTTGATTTTGAATGTGATTCTAAAAACCCCCATGTTTTTGAATTAAATAATTAAAGTGAAAGATTAAGAAAATATATTTTCAAATATGCTCACATATATAATAAGATTAAGGAAAATAATTAGAATCATGGTTCTAAAAAATGATAGACTATTACAAGAAAGTGATAAAAAATAAGAAACACCAATTCTACTTCACATTCAAAAGATTATGAATGTTTGAAATTTGTTCCTGATTAAAATGAAAATTTGAATAATGAAGTTAAATGCCTTTATGAAGGTATGTCTACTTTTATTCAATGTCGTGGAAAATATTATAAGAAGATTTTTTTGACTAAAACTAAAAAAAATAAAGATATTTTGGGATATTATAGGAGATTACTTCAAATTCATAAAAATCATTTTGTTAAATGTAAAAATAGTTGTTCTTCAACTGTTACTTGTATTAAATGTGACATGATGAGTCACTAAGAAAATGATTGTTCAATTAAATTCAAACAATCATTAGGGAAAGAAAAAACTTATATTAATAAATCCTTATTATCTAAAGTATCTTATAATACAAGATTAAATTCTATATCGGTACCTAAATAAAGTATTACTAATACTATTAGAATAAAGTATCTTGGGTACCAAAACTATCAAGAAATTTATTTTTGTAGGAAAGATGCCTTGAATGTCTTAGTAATGACATATGTTTTGTGGATAGTTGATGCTATAGAAATAACACTAGTTACCCAAATATTTTCACCATATATAAAACATGTGATGCAGACACCATTACTTTAGGTGACAATTTCAATAGAAAATTCAATGGTTTTGGTAATATTGGTATTCGAAATTATACATTTATTTCTAACGATTTATAAGATGAAGGACTAAAAAAAATTTAATTAGTATATCCTTATTATTTTATGATTGAATGGAGGGGAAATTTAAAAATTAAAACTATTTAGTTTTAAAATATGATTCTTTTTTATTTTATGCTAATCAGAAAGATAATATTTATACTACTAATTTTTTTGAATTAACTATTCCAAATGTAAAATGACTGAATATTTTATAGAATGACATAATTTTTTTTGAAAAGATATTTAGGACATTTTAATTTCATAATATTTAATAATATGTATAAACATGATAATGTGTTACAATTACCATTCTTGAAAAACAAAAAACACCATTTTTGTGATTCTTGCATGAAAGGGAAGAAACAACAAAATTTCATTTTGACCCATCAATAAAATAAGTGCTAAGTTGACTTTAAAATTAGTACATCTTGATTTATTTATCCACAATAAAATTTACATCCTTTTTAAAATGAAATATACCTTGGTTGTTGTGTATGATTATAGTATATTTACAATGGTAAAATTTCATTCTCATAAAAGTGATTCATTTTATAGATTTACATATTTTGTAAATTAGTTCAATATTAATAAGTTTTTAGGATTATTCCAATTCATAGTGATAAAGGAGGTGAATTTGCTAATTTGTATTTCAAAAAAAAAAACAATTTGAAAATTAGGTTTATTTTCATAATTTTTCTACTCCTAGAACACCACAGCAAAATTGTGTTATGGAACTAAAAATGTAACACCAATTGAAATAGATAAAACTATGTTAAGTTAATATATTTTTCCAAGATATTTTTTGGATACGGCTATTTTTCATGTTTGTTATATTTCAAATTGAATTATTATTAAAACATTGTTATAGAAAACTTCTTATAAATTATTTAGAAAGAAAAAACCTCAATTTGGTTACTTTATCATTTATTGTTGTAAATTGTTTATTTTAAATTCAATGGATAATGTAGATAAATTTGATGCTCACAGTAATAAAGGTATTTTTCTAAGTTATTAATATAATATTAAAGCATATAGTGTTTCAAATAAATGAAATATGGTTATTGAAGAATCAATTCATGTTATGTTTGATGAAAATAATATGAAATTGAATTCTAGTTCTAATGTTATAGATGATGAGTGGGATATTTTAATTTTGATGAATAAATTACTCTAAATAATAATGAATTAATAGAGGCAATAATACTCTATCTCAACCTATTCCAAATCCTAGAAGATTCACCATGATCATCCTGTTGAAAATATAATTGGAAATTACGATTTTGGTTTCAAAATAGAAATTATATTTCGAATTGTTATGCCAATTATTATTTTATTTCTTCATTTATTCTTGTTGATGTTAATGATTCGTTAAAATATTAAGACTTAATTATTTCTATTGAAGATGAATGAAATCATTTTAGTTGAAATAATATTTGTAATTTAGTATAATTTCATGATGATAAGTATGGAATTGGAAATATGTGTATACTAATAAATAAGATGGATGAATCTAGAAATTTGTTTAAAAATAAAGTCAAATTGTTTTCTATAGGATTCTATCAAGAAGAAGGTAGTGACATTGAGGATTAATTTTCACCTATTTTTGGTTTAGAGGTGATTAGATTTATTTGGAAATTTTCTTGTTTTCATGGTTTTAAATCATATCAAATGGATATAAAAAGTGATTTCTTAAATGGTTTTATAATGGAATAAGATTATGTATATCAAACACATGGTTTTGAAAATGATGATTTTCCTAACCATGTTTTTAAATCATCTAATGCTTTGTATGGTATTAAACAAGAATCTCATTTTTGTTATGAAAGGATTTATTTTTTTTTATTAAAAAATGGTTTTAAAAAGAAGATATTGATCCAATACTTTTTATTCAAGGAACTTATCATGATATTTTAGTAGTTAAAATTTATGTTAGTGACATATTTTTTGGATCATCTAGTGAGATAATATATTATTATTTTCAATCTTTGATGTCCTCTGTATTTTAAATGAGTTTAATCGGAGAATTAAAATTTGTTCTTGGTCTTCAAACTTATCAAAGGAAAGATGTAATATTGATTAATCAATCTAAGTATGTTAAAGTGTTCGTGACAAGATTTTCTATTTATTCCTATAAATATATGAAAAATATTATGGGTACTAATTCTAGATTAGATATTGATGAATCTTGTAAATAAGTTGATAAAAGATTTTACAAAGGCATGATAGGTAGCATGAAATATTTAACTACGTATAGACCCTACATAAATCTATGTGTTTGTTTATGTGCTATATTTCAAGTAGATCATAAATACAGTATTATTAAAGCTGTAAAAAGAATAATTATATATGTTAAAGGAATGATTGATTATGGTTTATTATATCAAAAATTTAACAATATTGATTGAACATCATACCTGACTCTAATTTTTGAGGATGCAGAATTGATCAAAAAAGAACATCAGGTATGTTTCATTTTATATGGAATGGATTAAGTTCATGGTCAATTTAGAAACAACTTTATGTTACTGTATCTACTATATAATAAGAGTATATTTTTTACTCAAATTTTATGGCTTTAAAACCCTAATGTGAATTTTGTGTTTATATTAATAGACTACATATTTATTGTGATAAATCATCCACAATTTTTATTTCTATAAATCCCTTACATCATTATAGAATAAAACATATTGATCTTATATTTCAATTTATTAGTAATAATGTGAACAAGGGAGATATTATTTTAGAATTTATTCCTTCTGAAAATCAGATCGAATATATTTTTACAAATCATTTCTATTATTATCATTTTGAAAAAAATAAATATGATCTTGGTATGTTGGAATTGTAAATTTTTATTACTGCTTTTTTTTGGGTGGTTGTTTTCCTTTTTTTAAAAAATATGGAGAAGAATTAAAAATTTTAAATGTTTTAAAAAATATTTTTCAGTGGTTTGAATTTCTTGGTTTTTTAGTCAAAAATGGGGGATATTGTTTGTGCATGTGCATGTTTCAAATTTCTATTATTACATATTATTTTACATTTCTAACCCTTTATGATTGTGTTTGATTACATGTGATTTTTTTGTAAATTAATTTAATGATTTTGAAGATATCTTAAAATATTTTTTTAATCTGATCATGATGGACATATAATAGATTTATCTGAACATCATTAGTGTATGAGGAAGTCCGAAAATGTTTTATAGTATTCTAAAAATTCAAAAAAATTTCTACTACAGTTTCAGAAACATTATAATTTTTAGTTTTTAAATGTTAATATTATTAATTTAATGCAGCTTCTACAGATATTGAATTCACATAAAAAATATTTTTTATAAGTACTAATTGTTTATATTTAGTTCATTAGTTAACATACAAGCCTAAAATGGTTGTTCAAATAGTCTTTTACTTATCTACAGTTATCAATGCTTTTTCAAATATTAAATTTTCTAGAATGTATTTTATTCATTTTTTTATAATTTCATGACCTGTAGATATCATATATATTTTTAACTATTGATTCACTAAAAATATAATAAGTTTTAAAACAAATAATTATTTTTTTAATAAAGTCTTAATATGATGTTTGACCTCTTTAATAATTCATTCAACATTTTTAGTTTATGTTGTCCAGTTTTTTAAAAAGTATGGTTCAATAACCCAAAATTCAAAAATTACATTTTGGAAACCCTACATTCAAAAATTATTGTTCAGAAACCCTAATTACATAATGTATGGTTACACAACCATACTTTCGTAAAGTATGGTTCGGTAACCCTACTTTCTCAATGTATATTTCAGCTACCCTACGTTTGAAAACTATGGTTTGGAATCCCAACATTTACAATGAATAGTTCACAAACACTATGTTATGTTTTTTAACCTTACACTATGTTTGTATACCCTACACTCTGTTTGTGAACCCTATGATACATTGGTGAAACCTATGCTACATTGGTGAACCCTACTCTATGTTAGTGAACCCTACGCTACTTTCATGTACCCTAATTTTCTACTATCGTGTTTATACTACTTTGATACTATTGTATGTCCCCTAATTGTTTGTTGTCTTGTGTACCCTTTGTTGAAAATGTCATGTGAAACCTAATTTTCATATTCCTCTTTGTGCTTTTATGCTTACAGTTGATCTTATACATTTATATATATATTATTTTCAAAGATTTTTCTTCTAGAAAAATTAAAATTACATCTAATAATTATTATGAAATATATTTTAATAATTTTTATGCAATATTTAGGGAGAAATATTAATAAATTATTTCAAAATCCTTTTCCAATAATTCCTATGGTTTTATGTTTTTTAAATTATAATATTTTATTTTATATTAAAATTTTTATGTTAGTTTTAATAAACTATTTTACTAAGTTTAACAATGTTTGAATGGATTTAGATGGTTGTTTTAAATAATTTAACGTAGCTATTTTTCCATATATTTTATTAGAAGAATTAGACAAATTATTTTTAAATTATTTTATTAGATACTTGTTCTACAGGAATAAAGTGGAAATAAAGTTGTAATCTTTGTATAGATATTTGGGAAATCTCTTGTATAAATATATTTGGAATAACCTTATGAAGAATAGTTACTACAACTACTGAATATTTATTATCTATATATATATATATATCTCTCTCATTGGTGTCATGAAAATATATACAAAATGACTAACATATTTGATACTTTGTTTTTCAAAGAGAACATTATGTGAACTTTGAACATGTTGTGAATTTTCAACAACCTAAGATAATCTATTTCATCAACTATTCATTTTCTCAAATGTCACATTATTTCCTCTTTGAATAAAATTTCCATTATGAGAGGAGAAAATTTAATCCTCAAAAAAAATACATGTGCTTTTATAGTTTAACTTCTTTTTTATGGTTTGGGAGTCTGTAACACACTTTCCAATCACTCACATAGAAATTAGTTTTTTTGTTTATGGTTTTACACACAAAAGAATTATTTTTTATTTCTTTTATTTAGGTTGTGACTCCCAAATTCAATATTAATGATCTAAGTCTTGTGATTCTATATATCTAATGTGAATACAGTTCAGGTTGTGAATACCAGTATCTAAATTTATGTTGTAATTTTTGTGACACCCCATACTAAATTTTGTGTCATGTTTATCCCTCCACTAGAAAATGGTTTTGTAAATGGGTTATGAGTCTCCATAAAAATATCATATAGTACACACTTATCTCTTGTCGAGTATAGAGGTATAAGAGTATAGTAGGCCCACATTGGACTCAACTACAAAAAAACATCCTTATGTTATTTACTTCTTTTTCTTCTTATTAACATTCATATTTAAATCTAATAAGTTATTTTATTAGTTAATAAATTTGTTATAAATTTTTATTTTGGTCTATTAACCCACTCTATACCATCTTCTATTACCCATTCCGACCTAAAAATTATATCATATTTTCAATTATAAAAAAACCTAAATTTTATATATACATTAATAGGTAATTTTACTACTATAATAGTTAGATTACTATTCCAAATGGTCTAATTACAATTCCAATGTTCAGGTTATGTTTACAATGGTATGGGTTCCTTAATTATTATTAAGGCCTCATATTTCAGTGATTCATCATTCAAATGTGCCTTTAAACAAGTTTATTTATATATATTCATCTTTAAAATGAATATTATATTATTAACGTTATATTTTATTTCTATATCTTTGTTCATGAGAGTAGTCATTCTGGTAGATCCAAATTTTCCTACTCTTCCTATCATGTTTTGTATTTATTATCTAGATATAGTATATAGAATTTTTATTGGTTTATTTACTGAATAATGTATACTTTTTCATTAAATCGAATAATTCTTATTTTTTTTATTTGTTTATGTTGTGTTTCAGAATTTGAGATTCAACTATGTATCTAGTTTTTGAAACCTAATAAAATATTTGTTCATTTGTAATGTATTTATTTTTATCTAATACCAATGAAATAAAGTAACATATGAATCTATGTTACTAGTGTCAGAGTCATTTTAGTTAGAATAAGAGGATTTTTTTAGAAACCTTGGAAACTATATTTACAAAATCATTAATCAAGAAAACATAACCCTATAACATAATTTAAGAATAATCCCAAAGTACCCATGTGTATGATTATTATTTATAAAAACATTTCAATTTATGTTATGTGCATTACTAGTTTCAAAATTTTACAGTATGATTCATAATTAAATCTAGTGTTTCCATTGTTTTAAAGTTATGCCTTGGGTAAAGAATATAAACCATATTAATTCATGTAATCCTTGTACAGATTTCCCTCCTTGGTAAGATAATGATGTTTGTGAAATTCTGACCCTGGTTCTACTCAATGGTGTCCTGATCTTGGATGGACACATGCCCTCAAGCATTCCTCCTTGAATACTAAAGGATTCAGACGAGCAATATAGGCATATGATGTGTATGTCGGGATACTATACCCTCACAACTAGATTGAAGTGTGTCATATGAATATATATATATATATATATATAATTAAATAGTGGAATCATTATATTAAAATATGGAATGACATATAACCAACACTATAACACTACACCAACAACATACCATAACAAAAGTATAAAAGAATAATATATAATAGAAGAAACTAATAATAATACTTATAGATGGAAATTGAATCATATTATATATTATATGATATATTATATGTTATATGTATCTAAAAATGGAAAACATGCTTTCAAGGAAGTAGGAAGAAAATTGTATACAAAAGAAACAAAAAGAATTCATAAACTATCCTAGTATCTCGAGAACCTAGTCAGTTATTTTAAATAAATCCTCATCCAAATAAAATCATGTAACATCACGTATCTAGGGTGAGAAACATTCATTTTCAAACTTCTAAATAAATTTAATATTCTCATTTAAATATGGAGTCATAGATAATTTTTGATGTAAATATCTATAGTTGGACACTATCGATTTCTATAACATCCAGTCTAGGTAATATTAACTAAAATAGTGTGCCAGAATATATATATATATATATATCTACATGTGTGTGTGTGTAAATCATTATAGTAATGAAAATATGTCGTATATAGTTCACCTTCAACAAGAAACATTTCCAAATATGAGATCATTTAATTAGTAAATTATGTATTAGTTTATATTAGTAATTCATAAAAGGTATAACTAGAAATGGAATCCTGACATGATATTAATAATAAAGGATCCAATAGATAAAAAGAAATCCATGATGATGTTGATAATTAAATATGATCTGAGGTAATTACCAATGTATCATTGACCTCATAAGTCAAGCCAACTCGGTAATGATCTGTCGGTTGGCTAATGGGTTTGTGTGTAATCCAAGGGGTATTTCATAAGGAAATCCATTGTAATATGATTATAACCAAGTCCATATAATCCATCCAAGGTAAAATGGGGTACGTAATGAGTAGACCAAATGTTTGTATCCATGGAACCACATTTCCATGATTTTTTGGTGAATCCATAGAGTGTGTCCATGGAATCATAATATCAAAATGATAATGGATGGATATTATAGAACCATGATGGAAATCCATGAGTAGAAGAGAACCAGGTTCCAAGGTAGGTATCTCCCTTGGAAACTAGAACCCTTGAGTGATAATGGCATCTATTAGTGATAAATACCTTCCATTGATATTAAAATTATATCTAAAATCATTCCACTCCTATAATAATGAACTTATCTATATCCAATAGGAACCTTATATTAAATTCAATCCTTAAATAAGGACATGTAATACTCGTGCTTTTAATAATTCAATTGGTTCATTATGTTTTCTATCATACATGTGACAAATCTATATTTACATGAAACCATTTATTAGTTCATTTAAGTAATAATTAATTCATTAGGTTTTCTCATCTACCTTCCAACAACATGGAAAGGGGTTTTGTGGATATTCATCCAAATAATTCATTAACATTTAACTAGGTTATTGGATAAATATAGATATAATTTATGGTTCCTTATTTAATTTAAAACTCATAACTATGAAGTGTCATGTGATGTCTTCAAATGTAATAGCCATTAACTAGTCATTGTTTTAATTAAACGCTTAATATAAAATAGGTCATGTCAAAGCACATATGAACGGTGGTGTAGACATACATAAAAGTATGCTAAAAGAATAACTAAATGGGAATTCTACATTAGATGGTCGATAATGAAGTCAAAACCTCCCATGATAAAGAAAAAAAATATAATAAGGGTCATATAATATGGTTATGATGACTATATGAAAGTAATGTGAATTAAATACATATCGCCCAATGGAATTAGTATTCACAATATGATGATAGTTTATAAAAATACAAGACTTGATGGATGAATCATAGAACACTAACCTTATTCAAGTAACACTATCCTCGTCTACAATAATCATATAGTTTGTCATTGATTGGATGAAATCTACATAACATGTCAACAAACTAAAAACATGGTGTATGAGCCTATATCTAAATATAATCATTGATGGAAGGAAGCAGTAAATACTGAGATAAAGGATCGAAGAGCATACCTAAATGAATCCAACAAGAATGATGGAGATTATATCAGAAACTAGATGAAGAGATGGAAAAAAACAATAAGAGGGGGTTTGGGAGATAAACATGAAGAAGGGATACCTCATTCCATTTTAAATGATAGAAAAAATATGTGTGGGTCAAAAATAGAATTAAAGGAATTTTATAATTTTCACCCAAGATAAAAAATTGCATTATTTGGTTGCATGTTTGGGCAAAATATGTATCAATCCTTATAATGGAACAACATCAATAGGAGAACTGCACGATTAGGCCACATGGTTATGAAAAACATCTATCATCCATCTAAAATTCCCATACCAAAAATGGAATACCATCCACACAACTGTGCAACCCAATCTGCAAGGTTTCCTCAAACAGTGAATCCTCTTACTGGTCACTATGAAGCCCCTCATAGTCATGGGTAACCATGTGGACATTCCTACATGGTTTCTCCTAATAATGTAGCTAGTCTATTTTCCAACCTGTGGGATTTTGGATCCTCAAAAAGCCATAGAATCCCATAAAACAAATATATATATTAATGGATTCCATTGTATATCCAAAATAGATAATTTTTCTGAATATAAAAGGATAAATACCTAAAGTAAAAAATTTAGTTCTTACAGTCTCCCCCCCCCTAAAGGAACTTGTCCCCAATATCACCTTCCAATGGTGAAAAAACATCGCCTATGATCAACTCCTAACACTGAGCATGTACGTCCTCTTCCCACAACAAATTCTCATCAGGTACACAATTGTGATTCCATAGGACCTGTATTAAAGGGAAAAATTGGCCACATAGAGCCTTCATACTCCAGTTAATGATTCATATTGGAAACTATTTTAATAAATCATTATCATCTAACTCAACTTCCTTGGGATTACAATTATTATACAGGTCAACATGATACTGATGAAGCTAAGCAATGTAAAATACATCATGGATTTAATGGTACCTCTATGGTTGTATAAAATGATAGGCCACATTCCTAACTCTATCCAGAATCTCGAATAGCCCTACAAAATAAGGTGACATATTCCCATTCCTACATATCAATATATTCCCAAGTAATTTTGATTCATTGAGGAAGGTGTGATCCATGTCCTCAAAGTCCATAAGTGGACTATTGTGATCAACATAAGATTTATGATTCGACATATTAGTATACATATGCTTCTTGATCAGCTGAACCTACTCTAAAATCTCCTGAATGAGATGATTTCATAATTGTGCTTCCTATCCTACCTCTAACCGACATAGGGGTGAGCAGAATGACCTACGGTAAATAGAATCAAAAGGTTCCATTAAATCATTGCTTGAAAACTATTATTGTATTATAACTCAATGAAAGTGATATTCTTCTACTATTAATTACCAAGATCAAGTATTTATCTCGTAGCCTATCCTCTAACACCGATATCATCTGTTCTAACTACACTTAGGTCTTATAATTAAAGGTTGTGCCCAGAATAACATATATACCAATAAACATATTAAACCACTACATGAACCATGACATGAAGCAAGTGTCCCTATCTGAAGGGATATTATGATGGATCCCCTATAGTCATATGGTCTCATGCAGATATATTATTCCCAATTCTTCAACTAATACAGTCTCTCATATTGTAAGATATTGGATACCTTCTCCAAACATTCAATGACAACCACAACTACATTGCTACACTGAGGAGACCAATTTAATATGTCTAAAAAACCAATGTAAATAATATTCAATTTACTTTCTAGGACTGTAAGTGTCTATAAAATTTATAATTCCACCAGTGCATCACCTTCACCTTCTACATGGTGGAACACCTGGTAAGAAAATATGATATTTGAAGATTAATTCAATGCCACCAACACTTGTATTGTATATCTCGATACATCTTGGAGATAGCAGGACAAACTACCAAATTAATTGTGTGGGACACATAAATCTGTTCCCCTGTCATATAGTAGGAACCCAGAAACATCCGTGTACATGTATGATGTCTTCTTTATCTACATAGCAATCTAGAGACGGGTTCTCTTTTGAAATAATCCCCTAGATAAAAAATCTTTCAGGATTTGAAAATTCAACATACTTCACCTAATAAATGATGGATTAGTTAGCTATAAATATTGAGAGATAATACCAATCATTAATTTTTTAAACTCCATATGAATCTCATAGAAGAAGGAAATCAATTTAAAATAATCATTGGCATCATGTATGTCTTATTCCAATGTTTTCCAACTCAACATATCCTCTTCTGTATTACCATTTATAGGCATATAGGCAAGATAGAAGTCTATAAACCGAAGGTATTTGACCCATATTTTCTTCTTGAGATTAATTTTATGATATTTAAATTTACATTTTAGGATATTTTGGTATATCGACACCATAAATCACTCAACATTAGATAGTGTCTCCAGAAATGTAAAACCTGTACAACTGTTGATAGCTCATGGTCATGTGTTCAATAATTCCTCTCATGGGGCCTCAACAAGCTACACAAAAACTCTATCCTATGGCATTAGTAATAAACCTATCCTAATAAAGATTCATTATAGAACATTGTATAGCCTCCACTAGGATCTGGAATAATCAATATAGGCGTTGAGATAATCCTTCCTTTCAGCTCATAAAATGATTTCTCACACTCATCTGTCCACATTGACTTGACACACTTCTCTTTAATACTATTATGAGAGGAGGAAATGTGTGAAAATTCCTATAAAAAATGAAATGAAAATTATTATATCAAATACATTATTGGTAATTTCATAGAAAACCACAATACTTCCCTTATCTGGGTCAATTATATATCCTTATATCAAGATTATATAACCCAATAAAGAATTCTTTTTGATCTAGAAGTGGCTCTTTAATAGTAATGAATTGTAATGATTCTCTATCTATGTATTCATAATGATAACAAGATGCCAATCATGGTCACTATGAATGTGATAATATAATAAAATGTTATCCACAAATACTATGTCAAAATAATCAACATATTTTTCAAAACCATATTAATGAAATCCATGAAATTGGTAAGAATATTTTTTATGCTGAATGACATAAGAATATAATAATATGTATCGTACATGCTATGAATTGTTTTATTAGGTATTTATGAAGTTATGAATTGCACCTGATGATATCCTGATTTTAGGTCGACCTTTAATAGTACCCTACCTACTCAGAGCTAGTAAATGATATAATCCATTCAAGGAAGTGGATACTAGTTCTTAAAAATCTAGTTCAACTATCAGTAATCCACACAATGACGAAGGGTCCCATCTTCTTTCTTTGTGAGATGCAATGGTGAACCCTAAGAATTTGTGTTGGTTCAGATAAAACCCTTGAAATCTAAATCCACCAACTGTTTATTATGGTCTTATAGGTCATTTGGTACCATTATTTATGGATAAATGGAAACTAGAGTTGCTCCATGAATGAACTCGGTCATATACTCTACCACTATCTCATGAGGTAATACATTACAATCATTATGAATGGTGTAAAAAAATATAATACTAGAGGAAAATATATAAGGTGTAATCCTTACTCCTATATGAAAATACTATCAATATTAGTATTCACTCCTACTATCCCATGTTGTACTAGTCCAACTATGCTAACAAGGACATGTTTCTCAAATATATGTTGAAAGGAACCTCCCTATGCTGATGTAAATGATACCATGTAAAGATAGTAGTATATAAATTTGTGATATAAAACCAACCAATACATGAGAATAATATTATCGATAACCATAATATCATGGATGAAGTGGTCCCATAAGAATGAATAACTTCATATATTAAGGGGTATTCCTTTCAAAATATTTTTCCATCAAAATCTACACCCAATGATATATCTTATGTCATTAAACTAACTTAATACTATATTTCGATCTGGAGAAATTCTATGATAGAAAAATAGATAAAGGAGTGTGAAACACATGTATCAAATAAATAAGAGACTATAGTAGTGTCCACTAAAATAGTACTATATATTGTCGATGGTCTTGTACTATAATCCTTAGGTCTCTATTGTAAATCATGATTATTCCCTGAAGTGTGGACATTTTCAATAATTTGACTACCCTAGGTATAAGCTCTAAACTATTTATTCTGATCAAGAGTCTAGAATCCATGGCCACAACCACCTCCACTTCTTGTCTTTCCAATCTTACACAAGCTCCCTACCTGGCGTGACATAAAGGATCATGCCCTATATGGTAGACCTAGTGAGGATCTTATTTTAGTTGAAACTAATGAAAATTTCTAATATATAATCTAATGATTCCCCATATCCTAGAAATCATGAAACTCCATCAAGTCTTTATCACACTGAGGCTTTAGATGGCTATACCCTCCACATCGATGTCATACAATGGAGCATCCAGTGCAGTTACTCTAACCACCAATGCTCTTATGTGAAACCATTAAATAATGTTTCCTAATATGAAAAGAACTAATGTACGTCTTCATCATTGATCCTCTTTGCTAAGAACTATTTCATTCCCTTAGGTTTCACTCAGTGATAATAGAATTATTAGCAATATACGAAAAAATTTGTAGGTTAAAAACATTCACCTCAGTACATATGAAATACTGGATCCCATCCTTGAAATGCCTCACATGAAACAACTCATATCTAACTTGAAGCAGTGATATTTGATATGACGTAGTAAAAGACACTAAATAATCCATAAATGATACATCACCTTACTCTAGATGCATGAAATATCTGGCCCAATAATTTATCTATGTATAAGGAAATAAGTTTTCATATAAGGTTGTATGGGAAATAGCTTAAATCATGCAATATTCATGAACATCCTGGGTAATCACATCTCAATGAAACATGGTTGAGTAACACTTCATATAGGTGTAAATATTTACCCTCTACTCTAGTGGAATCTCTAGACGCATTAACATAGATAAAGTTGCCTCCAACCAAGAATCAACAACCTATAGACCACTATCCCCTAAAAATGGTGTTGGAAGATTCTTCTTGAAATCACGGGTCATATCAGCAATAGTAGATGTAGTTCATTGAGTATCATGTATGTATTTGATTAGATTCAGAAAAATCACATGATGATTAGCATGAGTTCCCAAATTGTGTATATAATGTAGTAACTCAAGTTGCACTACAAGTTGAATCATAGGGGTCTAAATTCCACCACCTTTAGGGAATGATCATCGCCACCCTCCCGGATTAGAACTTGTGGAATTTGTGGTGTCATAACCCAAAAAAGTTATGTCCTAGTTTTTATACCATGATTGAGGTAAATAAAAGCACTATAGGAAGTAAAACATAAGAAGAAGGGTACACAAACCTTGATTAACTACACTAAATACCCTCATAGATGGCCCTGTATTGGTTTGTTAGCAAGTATGAATTTCATGATTTCTAGTATGTGAAGGGTCAAAAATAATGATCCTCTTCATTTACTGGAATCCCAAACCTTTATAAGTAATATTTTCATTTCTTTAGTTTTTTTTTCTTATATATAAGTACAATATTTTTTAAAAATGGGATTCCATTACCAGTGAGTTTGGTCCTATAAAAATTATCACTATGGTCAACATCCATTTTATTTCTAGTTATCCCGGTCAATAATATATCTCAAAATATAGTGGGTTATATATGGTTGCTTGATTTGGTAAACTACCCATTTTAATAGATGATGGACCTTACATATAATGAATTGAAACTACGAATCACTCAATCCCAAAAATTGAGAAGCATATACATATATATATATATATAATATAGGATCACTCAATAATCAAAATCATGATTCCATATATGTGTGGCCCGAATAGAGATTAATAGTTGGGGGATGAGCTCGTAAGGGGAATCACAGCACTAGTGTTTTTCTCCATTCATTGCCTCCCTCTCTCATCCCGGTCAGGCTTAGTTTTTCATCTCTTTGTATGTCATTCGTGAAGGAAGATTCCTTGGTTCGGTTGCTTCGGCAGTGAACCTGATTTTCTGTCCTCCTTTCTTTATTCCCCTATATGGATAGGGTTCCACGGCGGCACAGTTGTCCAGAGATCGAGACCCAGATTCCGAAGATTGAGGGAGCTACTTCGTCCTCTAATTCGTCCAATGGATGGTTGGGCGTGGCCTCTGCTGGTATTCTGGATGGTTGCGAGGGGATATGGATCTGACTTTGATCTGGGCACTTCTTCGCTTTTTTGGGTTGAGTTCTTATTTTTACTATTTCTTGATGCTTTTTTCCACTGGGGTTTAGTTGTAGAGTTGTTTTTTGTGAAATTTTCATTCTTCATATTGGTTTTTTGGGTTTGTTTTGTTTTTTTTCAACTGCGGCTTAGTATCTGGACTATTGACGGTGAAGGTTACGACGAACAATGGTAAAGCTCATCGGAATTCTTGTTAATAAAGATAAGGTTGTTCACTTCGTGAAAATCTGTGGTTTGAGATGTCACAGATCAGGCGTTTTGGTGGTTTGTGTATCAAGATGTTGACGGTGGTTGTTTTATGTTTTGATTTTGTATATCTGGTGGGATGTGATGAAGGTAGTGGCATGTCGTTGTCCCGGTGTGTCTCATCGGCACTTCATTGATCCTGGGGCGGGTGATGTCTTTGATGAGTCTGTGATTATGTCATGGAGATTCCATAGGGGTTCTTGCCAGCGTTGAATGAGGAAGGATTGTAGGTGATGTTGATAGGTTCGATGGCTGGTGTGCATCTAGAGGGCATGAGCTGTAGAGACTCGAATCTTGACGTACATGGACATTACATTACTTTTGTGGAATACATAGTACATAACAAAACACACACACAAGGACCGTAATAGCTTAGTGTCTTTGGAAACTCGGAATATAATCTTCTAATCGTGGTGAATGATCTTCAACATCTCCTATAAAGATCTTCCTCTTTTTAAACCTAAAACCTTTCTTTATATCCTGGGGAAAAGAAAACATAAAAGGGTGAGCTCAAATGCTCAGTAAGGGTAAACAAAAGAAATATCAATCACATCATATACATAAGAACATAGCTTTTGGAAATCTTAACCTGCAAAAGATCTCATAATATCATAACATGGGATAAATCATAGAAGTGAAATGTAATCACAATAATCATAACTTAAAACATGAATCTTTGTGGCATACACACATAATCATCATTTCTTGTTAGTCAAGACTCATTTCCAAGACTATCTTAGTGGACAAAGTCCCTTTCTGAACCGAGTCACCCTCGTTTCAGTCCTGTTTCACTGAACCGGTATAACCTAACATTCTAGCCATGTCTATCTCATGAGATATAAAATCTTTACCCAATTCATTGGAAGGAGATATAGGTCCCACCCATCTCATAATTATACCATTCTTATGTGTGCCACAAAATCATAAATCATACATCATTTCATAACCCATGTAATAAAAATGGGAATCTTAAACATCGTGACATCAAAAAACAATTCATATAAGATAAAGGAATTTATAAAAATAATTCCATCACAACATTATCAAATCAATGTAATAATAGAGATAAAAACAGAACCCTTTATTATATTAGATGGAAAATAATTTTTAAAAAACACTTGAACTCCAATCTTGAGGAAAATATCCTTTCTACTTCAGAAACATTTTCCATTCTTAAAATGTCATAAAATTTTAACCTGAAAGAAGTTGATTAAAAATAAACTTGAAAACTTTTAAAGGAAGCTTCTTGGAAATAATGTTTTAAAATTCCATTCATGCTGTATAATTTAAAAAAACAGTCTTCGTACTTTTGTCGGAAAAGTCAAAAAGTACCTCGTACGAAAAATGATAAAAGATTCCTTTCTTATCTTTTACTAAAAATTCACCAAAGGGTAAAATTGGATTTAAAAAATTGTAGGTGGATGGAAATAATATTACATATTGAGTAAACATGTATGTGGATGATAAAATACACCCCAGTAAACGCCAAAGTAAAAACAATCTCGGATACAAATGAGATTGTGATATTTTCCCTTACCTTAGGTCCGACTTGCGTTGTAAGTGTCCGAACCTCCTGTATAATGATTTAAATCATGTTATTGACTTATTCCAGAATCATATTCATTGTTATTATATCATATATGGTCCACTTATGTCTTTATATTACCCTTTCTTTTGTAAATTCATGTTAAAGTAGCGTTTTGGGTAAAATCGTCTCATTTGTCGTTCGTGTTTTTAACTTGTAATTAGTCATATGATTACTTAAATCATGATTACTTAATTCCAGAATATTAAACATTATTTATATATATATATATATTCAGAATATACATATATAATAAATCAGTAAATGGAAAGAAATACACCGTTCATGGAGATGGTAGTCCGTACGTACGCATGAACGCTGTTTTCGTTTCCTTATGGAATTGAATGGAATTAAGTAGATGACATACATATAAATATAAATAATTCCAGTATCATTATTAGGTCATATATTTTATTAGTAGTTATTATATATACTTTATAATCATTCATGAATGGTTAATCATTGAGAATGAATCTCATCGCGTCGTGGAGACGGTTGTCTGTACGTACGCACGAGCGATGATATCGTTCCCATGGTCATGGAATTGTGTTGAAGTGTATGTATAATATTTCAGTATCAATATCACTTTATAATAATCATATATAGTTACTCATTACACCATTATACCCATCCAATTAAGGTGGTGATGGAAAATAGATTACACCACGGCGTGGAGATGGTATTCCGTACGTACGCACACGCGGTGATTTCCTTTTTCCGTAGGATGTATAGAAGGTTAATTAGAGTTGTTTCATATTTATAATAACATATCAGTATATAAGAAATACTTATGTTATTACTTTATCATGAAACAACTAATGAAGAAGAAGTTGAAGAATAAGGAAATTGAAAAAGATCGGTAATGGATATTACCTCTTTTTGACGCGCCTTCACTTATCCTCCACTTAAAAAACTAAGGATGGTCTTTGAAGAAGACCGGGACCTCTAGGATGATACTAGGGAAGTGGAGAAGAGATTTTGTCAGGGTTTGGCAGAGCGTGAAAGCTCAAATTGGTGTGAGGAGGAGAGGGAAGAGGTGCCCTTTTATAAGGGAGGAGAGGGGCATCTTAGGAAAATCTCAAAATATTATTTTCTATTAAGGTCAAATTAGGTTTATAATGGTTCCAAATGGTCTTATTTCAAACATAATGTGGGGATGGGTCGAAATCATCTCATCCAATAGGATTTATACATGTTTAGGTTATTATTTTAACCTTATCAATTAGATTTAACTCTAAGTTAAATAATTTAACTTTTACAGTGTCTTTTTGTTTTCTTACACAATATGGTTAATAAACATACTATATCAAGCCAAACGAACCCCAAATTGTTTATTATTAATATATATATCCTTATCTAAGTCATTTGGACGAACCTTAGATTTTTAGGAATTAAATAACAATTAATAATATAATATTTGTTTTAAAAACTAATTTATGTCAATTTTGACACTATTTGGTACATGATTTTTATGAAATTTCTAACTGAATGATAAGTTCGAACCAAGTTACTTAAATCAACGATAAAATGTCATATTAACCTAGAAAATTATTGTACATCATAAAAAGTCTCAAATTACATTTATTTGGGCATATATAACATCAATTATGTTAATAGTTTCTTAAAAAGGTAATTACTGCATCATCGTTGTGTCATAAATAAATTAAATTATTTAAAGTATAAAAATTACAAATAAAATACCATTATGTAGGAAATCTTTTTATATTTCTAATAAATATTTATAGTCGAAATTATATTATTTATAACCCTATATTAAAAATGTTTTATTAAATAAACATTGATTTTAACTCTTTTAACTCTTCTTTGAATTAAATAATAATAAATATCCTAATCTAATCCAAGTGGGCCAAAATGATAATATTTTACACTTAAGGTTGTTTTTGGTCGAGATACACTTGTCCAATAGGATTAGGACATGTGTTAGGGTAATATTAATATCATTTTTAACCTTAATTACCATATTTACCTTTAACCGTGGTAAATAAAAGTAAAAAGTTACTATTCACCAATAAAAATTTCATCTCATTGAACCACATTTTACTTACTGACATCAACCGTGTCTCTCGTATTTTTGAAATTCCATTCACAGAAGTGGTAAAATTAAGATTTATGAAAAAATTAATTTATTTAACTAACACTTAGTAGTTTCACTATTCATCAAAAATTGATGTTTTTCAGAAAAATGCCAAAAATTCACCCTAAGCTATAATTGATATTCCAAGTTCAAAAATGATTTCTATTTTACAAAAATTCACAAAATATAAGTTGCATTAATTAATTTTATAATTAATTTCTTCTGTCACAACAAATAGCGTGTTTTTAAGAGATAATAACTATCAAAAGATTAACATTTGTTTATGTCTGGTGTAAATGTGAAATTACATCCAATGACCAACATTGTATTGAATTGTAAAAATATATTCTAGATATACTCTAAAACAACTCAAATTAATAATTTATCACTATTAATTATTTCGATTAAAAAAGTTGTTTTTAATTAAAATTTAGTAATTTTCACTATTCATCAGAAAAAGAAAGTTATCCGAAAAGTACCAAAATTTCACTCGAAGATAATTTCGATATTACAAATCCAAAAATGAATTCCATTGTGAAAAATAAAATATAAAAAATTTCAAAAAGTTTTTATTACTATTCATAACGGCTAGTTTTAATAATATTTTAATAGCATATTGTTGTTTAGTGAAACTCGTTATTGCGTACTACTCACGCTATCGAGGAAGGTCGTGATTGCGTGTAATGGAAGGCAAGTCAAGGATGCGGGTTGTGAAAGATTCTTTTGGTGTAGCGTACAACACAAGACATTAATGAAATTAAAAATAATATTTTTTATAAAATTTCGGGGTGTTACATTCTACCCCCCTTAAAATGAATTTCGCCCTCGAAATTCGTCGGGGTTATAAATGGTTTACTATTCGAAAGTTTCATTAATAGAAACCCACATCGTAAAAAGGAATACCAAAAACAATCTTTAAAAACAAAAGTACGAAACGTAACGTTTACCCAAATAAACTAATCAATGGGTTTCCACATAGGTGAAAATATGGATATGGAAGAGAAATCTAACCATCATGTTCTGATGGAGAGTGGTAGAGAACATGGCTATGGAAAATCTAGTAATCACAAAGCCATAAATTTGTGAAAATCTAAGGTACCATGTGATTCATTAGATATAAGAGCACTAGGACAACATTTTTGGTTTTCCAGATCATTTCCCTAAAGTTGATGAAATTGGAATTAGAAGAAATACTTTCGTGATTTTGGTATAGTCTCACCGTTTGTCATTAATTGAACAATTTTCACTTCATCTCTTAAAGAAATGAAGTTGAATTTGTCATTCGTGATGTGTTAGAAGATCATGTGATAGAATGATGGGTCATTCCATCTGTCTCAAACAAAAGGTTACAAAAGTTATCAAAAAAAATATATAAGTCCATCTATAGTGAGATTAATCATATGTGGTTCCTAAAATTGA
Organism: Viscum album; assembly: GCA_963277665.1. Lineage (NCBI taxonomy): Eukaryota > Viridiplantae > Streptophyta > Magnoliopsida > Santalales > Viscaceae > Viscum > Viscum album. The sequence goes on from CAUJRU010001656.1 coordinate 111,302, forward strand.
CTTATAATTCATATATCATACTGCTTAATATAATAAAAGTAGTTTCTACTAAACAGGGACTTCCTGTAGGCCAGTGGTAGGCGATAAATGCCAGTTGCACTTCGCTTGTGGGTTCGATTCCCACAGCCTTGTCCGACGTGATGGGTTGTCGCCCATCCTGCAGGTTGTCCTTTTTCTAAAACTACATTACTATAACATCCCATCAATAATATCAAAAAAGAACTTCTATCCTTAAACAATACTAATTTATGTCCAACATAATCCATTCTAGTCTTTAGGCTTATCCATAATACTGCAGTCCATAATATAGTGAAAACGATTACCATAGATTTAATACCATCTTTGATCCCCATATATCATAAGATATGTCTTGTTGGTCACATTCCAAACATTCAAAGGACTTAATCATGTATTCTCTTGAATACCCATTGAACCTTAGTGAAAACATGAATGCAGTTAAAAGTTAACACTTTCCACATACCAAAATCCTCAAAATTATATATACTCAATCAAGTATATCACTTAGTCCTTATATCAATCATGAGCTCTTGAATACTGTTAAACATTTCATTTTCTCATTTTCCCTTCATTATGCGCATAATATCTCAATCACTTCGAATACCACATTAGACCAATACATAAATATTCCAATACTCCATGATACAACATTATTTTGGAATCCCATTATATAAACACTTAATCATTCCACCACATCGTTGTCATATTCAACACTGCCAATAGTGATCGCATGTGACTTCCCTTTGTCCTTTGCCTTAAGCGGTTGATCATGTCGATCATCACTAACCCTTGGATTAGGGCATTTATTAGCATAATGCCCTATTTCCTTGCACTTGAAGCATTGAAGTTTTGGTTTTGCGTTCTCTGCAGTGTTTGCTTTATTCACATCATTAGAATCCCTTTTTCCATTACTTCGACACTCAGCTGCTCGATGACCTTCTTTTCAACACTTAAAACATTTTCTAGTCCCTTTAAGACAGTCTCCACCATGCTTCTTTCCACACTTTGTGCATAAGTAAACATTCATCTTCTTTTCACCATTATTCTAAGATTTCTCCTTGAACTCCATCTTTCGTTTCTTGTCAAAACCATGAGATGGATATGTAACACCAACTTCCATTTCTACCTTGATAGCACAACGCACAATTTCTTCATATCTACTGAAGTCTCTTATAGCTAATTCCCTTCGAAGACTTGGTTTTAAGCCACTGAAAAATCGCTCAACTTTACATTCAGGTTTGATGATAATGCCAGATGCTTACCTTTCAAGTCTTGTAAAATTCTCTTCATATATACCAACAGATTCATCATCTTTTTTCTTTACTTCAAGAAACTCCTTCTCCATCTTTGTTCGAAGAATACGAGGGAAGTACTTATTGAAAAATAAGTTCTTGAACTCGTCCCATTCTATGGACTCAATTTCATCTCTTTGCCTCGTATTCTTGATAAGATTCCACCGTTTATCAGCTTCACCTTCCAAACAATATACTGCTAAGATTACTTTATCATGTTCAGAACATTGAAGAATTGAAAAATCTTTTCAGTGGTACTGATCCATTGTTCAGCAACAAGTGGATCGGAAGTCCCACTGAAAGAAGGTGGACGTTGCCTCATGAAGGACTCAATAGAATATTATTCCCTTCTCTGCTCATTTGGAAGTCCAGAATGATTCATAGCTTGTGTAAGTATAGCAATAAGATTTTTCACTCCATCTCCCATAACATTTGTTTGTTCAGGAGGACAATCATTGCATTGTCCATTGCATTGATCAACATGGTTCCATCGGGTTCCAGCCATCGTCTAAAACCCAAAAAGAATAGTCTGAGAGGAAAAAATCATGCTAGAGAAAAACAACATAATAAAGGGGGAGTACCTTCAATATCTAACATCTTAGGTTTAATTCTATGATCGTTAGTGTAATTCTAGTACTATAACCTATACATATACTTAACCTTAGGGACATCCCTAGACATACCTTAGAAATATCTCTAGGGATCTCACTAACGTTTTCGCATCCTAGTTTCCAGTGGTTGACTAAACCTTTCCTCTGATTCCAACTGTAGAGACCCAAATCTTGACGTACATGGACATTACATTACTTTTGCGAAATACTTAGTACATAACAAAACACACACACAAGGACCGTAATAGTTTAGTGTCATTGGAAACTCAGAATATAATCTTCTAATCGTGGTGAAAGATCTTCATCATCTCCCATAAAGATCTTCCTTTTTTTTAAACCTAAAACCTTTCTTTATATCCTGGGGAAAATAAAACATACAAAAAAGGGTGAGCTCAAATGATCAGTAAGGGTAAACAAAAGAAATATCAATCACATCATATACATAAGAACATAGCTTTTGGAAATCTTAACCTGCCAAAGAGCTCATAATATCATAACATGGGATAAATCATAGAAGTGAAATGTAATCCCAATAATCATAACATAAAACATGAAACTTTGTGGCATACACACATAATCATCATTTCTTGTTAGTCAAGACTCATTTCCAAGACTATCTTAGTGGACAAAGTCCCTTTCTGAACCGAGTCACCCTCGTTTCAGTCCTGTTTCACTGAACCGGTATAACCTACCATTCCAGCCATGTCTATCTCATGAGATATAAAATCTTTACCCAATGCATTGGAGGTAGATATAGGTCCCACCCATATCATAATGATACCATTCTTATGTGTTCCACAAAATTATAAATCATAGATCATTTCATAACCCATGTAATAAAAATGGGAATCTTAAACATCGTGACATCATAAAACAATTCATATAAGATAAAAGAATTTATAAAAATAGTTCCATCACAACATTATAAAATCAATGTAATAATAGAGATAAAAACAGAACCCTTTATTATCTTATATGGAAAATAATTTTGATAAAACACTTGAACTCCATTCTTGAGGAAAATATCCTTTCTACTTCAAAAACAGTTTCCGTTCTTAAAATGTCATACAATTTTATCCTAAAATAAGTTGATTAAAAATAAACTTGAAAACTTGTAAAGGAAGCTTCATGGAAATAATGTTTTAAAAATCCATTCATGTCGTATAATTTAAAAAAACATTCATCGTACTTTTGTCGGAAAAGTCAAAAAGTACCTCGTAAGAAAAACGACAAAAGATTCCTTTCTTATCTTTTACTAAAAATTCAACGAAGGGTAAAATTGGATTTAAAAAATTGTAGTTGGATGGAAATAATATTACATATTGAGGAAACATGGATGTGGATGATAAAATACACCCCAGTAAATGCCAAAGTAAAAACAATCTCGGATAAAAATGAGATTGTGATATTTTCCCTTACCTTAGGTCCGACTTACTTTGTAAGTCTCTGAACCTCAAGTATAATGATTTAAATCATGTTATTGACTTATTCCGGGATCATATTCATTGTTATTATATCATATATGGTCCACTTATGACTTTATATTACTCGTTCTTTTGTAAATTAATGTTAAAGTAGCGTTTTGGGTAAAATCATCTCATTTGTCGTTCGTGTTTTTAACTTGTAATTATTCATATGATTGCTTAGATCATGATTACTTAATTCCAGAATATTAAACATGAATTATATATATATTCATAATATACATTTATAATAAATCAGTAAATGGAAAGAAATACACCGTTCATGGAGACGGTAGTCCGTACGTACGCATGAACGTTGTTTTTGTTTCCTTATTAAATTGAATGGAATTAAGTAGATGACATATATATAAATATAAATAATTACAGTATCATTATTAGGTCATATATTTCATTAGTACTTATTATATATACTTTATAATCATTCATGAATGGTTAATCATTGAGAATGAATCTCATCGCGTCATGGAGATGGTAGTCCGTACGTACGCACGAGCGATGATGTCGTTCCCATGGTCGTGGAATTGTGTTGAAGTGTATGTATAATATTTAAGTATCAATATCAATTTATAATAATCATATATTGTTACTCATTACACCATTATACCCATCCAATTAAGGTGGTGATGGAAAATAGATTACACCACCGCGTGGAGACGATATTTCGTATGTACGGATGCGCGGTGATTTCCTTTTTCCGTAGGATGGATAGAAGGTTAATTAGATTGGTTTCATATTTATAATAACATATCAGTATATAAGAAATACTTATGTTTTTACTTTATCATGAAACAACTAAATAAGAAGAAGTTGAAGAAGAATGAAATTGAAAAAGATCGGTAATGTATATTACCTCTTTTTGACGCGCCTTCACTTATCCTCCACTTAAAGAACTAAGGATGGTCTTTTAAGAAGCCCAGGACCTCTAGGATGATACTAGGGAAGTGAAAAAGAGATTTTGACAGGGGTTGGCCGAGATTTACTGATCAAATTGGTGTGATGAGGAGAGGGAGGAGGTTCCCTTTTATAAGGGAGGAGAGGGGCATCTTAGGAAAATCTCAAAATATTATTTTATATTAAGGTCAAATTCGGTTTATAATGGTTCCAAATGGTCTTATTTCGAAGATAAAGTGGGGATGGGTCGCAATCCTCTCATACAATAGGATTTAGACAAGTTTAGGTTATTATTTTAACCTTATAAATTAGATTTAACTCTAAGTTAAATAATTTAACTTTTACCGTGTCTTTTTATTTTCTTACACTATATGGTTAATAAACTTACTATATCAATCAAAACAAACCCCAAGTTGTTTATTATTAATATATATATCCTTATCTAAGTCATTTGGCCGAACCTTGGATTTTTAGGAATTAAATAACAATTAATAATATAATATTTGTTTCAAAAACTAATTTATGTCAATTTTGAAACTATTTGGTGCATGATTTTTATCAAATTTTTAACAGAATGATAAGTTCTAAAAAAGTTACTTAAATCAACAATAACATGTCATATTAACCTATAAAATACATTTATGTCATAAAAAGTCTAAAATTACATTTAATTGGGCATTTATAACATCAATTATGTTAATATTTTCTTAAAAAGGTAATTATTGCATCATCGTTGTGTCATAAATAAATTAAATTATCTAAAGTATAAAAATTACAAATAAAATACCATTATGTAGAAAATCGTTTTAGCTTTCTAATTAATATTTATAGTCAAAATTATATTATGTATAACCCTATATTAAAAATTTTGTAATAAATAATCTTTGATTTTAACTATTTTAACTCTTCTTTGAATTAAATAATAATAAATGTCCTAATCTAATCCAAGTGGGCCTAAATGATATTATTTTTCACTTAAGGTTGTTTTTGGTCGAGATAAACTTGTACAATAGGATTAGGACATGTGTTAGGGTAATATTAATATCATTTTTACCCTTAATTACCCTATTTACCTTTAACCGTGATAAATAAAAGTAAAAAGTTACTATTCACCAAAAATTATTTTCATCTCATTGAACAAAATTTTACTTACTGACATCAACCATGTCTCTCGGATTTTTGAAATTCTATTCACATAAGCAGTAAAATTAAGATTTATGAAAAAATTAATTTTTTAAACTAGCACTTAGTAATTTCACTATTCATCAAAAGTTGAAGTTTTTCAGAAAAATGCCAAAATTTCACCCTAAGATATAATTGATATTCCAAGTTCAAAAATGATTTCTATTTTACAAAATTCCCAACATATAAGTTGCATTAATTAATTTTATAATTAATTTCTGCTGTCACAACAAATAGCATGTTTTTAAGAGATAATAACTATCAAAAGATTAACATTTGTTTATGTCTGGTGTAAATGTGAAATTACATCCAATGACCAACATTGTATTGAATTGTAAAAATATATTATAGATATACTTTAAAACCACTCAAATTAATAATTTATCACTATTAATTATTTCTATTAAAAAAGTTGTTTTTATATAAAATTTAGTAATTTTCACTATTCATCAGAAAAAGAAAGTTATCCGAAAAGTAACAAAATTTCACCCAAAGCTAATTTCGATATTACGAATCCAAAAATGAATTCCATTTTGAAAAATAAAATATAAAAAATTTCAAAAAGTGGTTATTACTTTTCATAACGGCTAGTTTTAATAATATTTTAATAGCATATTTTTGTTTAGTGAAACTCGTTATTGCGTACTACACACGCTATCGGGGAAGGTCGCGATTGCGTGTAATGGAAGGAAAGTCAAGGATACGTGTTGTGAAAGCTTATTTTGGTGTAGCGTACAACACAAGACATTAATGAAATTAAAAAGAATATTTTTCATAAAATTTTGGGGTGTTACATGAGCGACTCGATGGTGCATGGACATGTGTGCGGCTTGATGGCATGCGGATCAAGGGCAGCTTTCTGGTTTTCCGGATTTTGAAATTTGATATGTGAATTGGAACTAGATGTTATGAAGTGGTAAATTGGAAGTGGTGATGTTTTGTAATGCATACTAGTAACCTTTAAATCGGCCTTTAGAAAATGAAAAAAATGATTTGTAGTCAGTCAATAATCAAAATCAATATAGGTAAATGAAAGAAGTGAGATTCACCTATATAGAATGGATTATACATGGAATGTGAATTATTGGTTCATAGAAAAAAAATTATTGATGCCCCTTGCCCTCATCCAATCCTTCCAAGGATAAAATTCAAGCTTCAATCAAAATGATGAATATAGTCATCACATAACATATTCATCACCAAATGATGAAATTTTATCAATTTTAATAAGGGAAAATATAAAAACGATTCTTATTCATGATTCTCAACATTTACCCTGAACGAGGGTTAGTGACACCCACACAAGGTTTATAACCAAGTTACAAAGAGTTCTTAATATCCGTTCAATTGCCTCAAAATTTAGGATCATGAACGTAACCTCTCTAATAAAAAAATTTTATGTATCAACCTCGGTACCACTCGAAGATTCCCCAAACCTGGTTGTCCATGTTTCCTCAAGTGTTTTTCTTCATACTCAATAGTATGATTGTTTGGTCCACTAGGATAGATACCATGAGAGGGGGCTGAATCAGGGTTTGACCAATTAAAACAACTTCCCCTTTTGATCTTGTTCTTTTGTTAGACAAAACCCTCTTCTCTCTCTCTCTCCTTTCCATTGCAGAGTAAGAATGAATCTTAAAGCATGCACAAGACACAACAATTTTACTTGGTTCACCATCACTGGGCTACGTCATAAGAACATACACCAGCAATATGTCTATGTACCGAATCCACTATAAGATTACTATTATGTACATGTTTCAAAGTGGACTCTCTATCCCTTAGGGTTTACAACCATTCACAATTTGAAAACACACTGCTCTCTCACCTGAAATGAGCTCGCTGCTTCTTCAAAAGATCCACTCATTGTTTATAGACCTATAGGTTTCCTCGTTATCACTAACGAGTTCATCCTCTAATGTATGTAGACGCTCTATTGAAGTCTAAATTTCATTTTCTAATGAATACCCTTTTGCCTCTGATCACGGGGCAACAACCTTTAGAAATTCCTTTTCCAAGCACCCTACTTCATGAAGCTCCCAATTTAGAAAAGCTCAAATAATTCTTCGCAAATTTCCTACATCTTCATGATGCACACACCATCATAGAGATAAATACCTCTCCAAAATCATACCTTCACAAATCTCAAGCCTTTGCAAAGCTTAGGTTGTCGTGGAGCTCAATTCAGTGTAGAGTGGCGTCCTTCGTGAAGATCACTGAGCCAACGCGGAACACACCTCTTTCGCGGAGAGAGTTTAACCACCACGAAGCTCCTACCATTCACGAATCACACTTCCTTCATGAACCTCCTTCGCAATTCAAGATCAACAGATTTTTCATGGAAAACTCTCTACTTCATTTAAGGGGGTCAAGGTCATTATTTATAGGCGATTTTACCAACCCTCGAACCTTCCACATAATGTTAGTGCCATGTCATCACAAATCGCGAATCTCCATAATTTCTTACAAAATTATCTCTATATCATGAAGCACCAAGTTACATAGAGAATTATGTCAATTCCTTTGCGTCTTCGCTCTGAAGCTCCACTCATAATGTCCTCCATCACCGCAATGCTCTTCAACACTTCTGTTCATGAAGCTCATCATAATCATGAAGAGTGATATCAAATTTCATCATGTCTTCGTGAAATAGTCATCAAGAATATCATCTTCGCGAAACTCATGCCTTTTCCATATTTTGATGAGATCATCAAGGAAATAGTTTTTTGTGATGCTCACCAAACTCCAAGTTTTAGACCCCCAAAATTTGGCAAACACTAGAAAATGGCTCCACATTGTATCTATTATTTTATAAGGTCCCACGATAATCCATTCATTTTTCATGGTTCTATTTCAACATGGATTGTCAACAACATCTCTGGACCTTGAAAATTCACCATCGAAAACTACTATTTCAACAAACTCAATCAACCCAAAAATGATGCAATGTTGCCTGGAAGGATTTTTATTGAACAATCCCTTCCTTTGGGTTTGTTGACAACTCTTCTTAGAATGATTTTCTGCACTTTGATACCTCTCTGAGACTCCTTCCATCATCAACCACCATTTTCCTCTTGTGATTCAGATAGTTACAAAAGATTTACTCACCACATACTCTAAGCCCACATGAGTAGTGCTCGACATGAGAAACAAGAGTAAATGAAAAGTTCATCAATGAATCACTTTATTTCTAGCACAAACCGTTGACACCAAATAGATACCAATTACCATGCTGATACAAATTGTTGATCCCTGGAAACCATCAAAAAAAATTCCAACATCACTCTTCTACTTTTATCCCAATCCTCAGCAATTGTGATATCTGTGCTTTGATAAATCACTTCTAGCATCATCAGATTTAAAAAATCTTCCCATATTGCATTGCTCTCCCCCTATCGTGCTACTCTACCTATCAGCTTCCCCCCATGTCTTCGACTAAGTCATTTTCTCCCATACATAGCCATAGTTCATCCCCCTTTGAGGAGTCTCTATTTCTCCCCCTTTGTCAATGAATACAAAGGTCACTCCTTTATGGCTAAGACATTGGAAAGAACACATATTAGCCTAGTAGATAAAAATACACCCTACCTTGAGAAGAGGGGGGGTTCCATATACACACATTTTCAAGTGCGGGGATTCGACTGGCCTCTCAAAGCCTATCCATTTCTCTCAAAAGCTTCTTTAGGTAAGGCCTTTATTTGGATGTCTGCAACTTGTAGTTCTGTAGGCACATACTCCAACTTCATTATTCCTTTCTCAACATTCCCTGTGATAAAATTATACTTTATGTCAATGTGCTTTGTCTGTGAGTGATGGATGAGATTTTTGCTAAGAATTATAGCACTTGAGTAATCACATTAGATTCCAATTGGAGATTTCCCTTAAACGACCATATCATCAAGCTACTGCTTCATCCACAATAACTGTGAGCAGGCCTGACTTGAAGAAATATACTCATCTTCTATCTTGCTCAATGAAATTCAATATTAATTATTTATTATGAAAGAAATACCCAATCCAACAAGATATAAAGAACCTTCTGATGTTGATTTCCTTTCATCCAATGAACCATCCCAATCTGCATTAGTATGTCCCAATAATTCTGACTAATATTTTTCATTATATATCAAGATGAAGTCCACTATTCCCTTGATATACTGAAGTATTCTTCTCACTACAAGCATATGGATTTCCTTGAAATTAATTTAATATCAAACTTCTTGGCATGTATCAAAAAAAATATCAGGTCTCATCACTATCAGGAATAGTAAAATCCAAATAATTTTCCTATATTTATTGATATTAATCGCCATACAATTATTATATTTTGATAATTTAATCTAGGTTTCAACTAGAGTCTTCATCTACATGGAATTTACAATTCCAAATATTCTCAGAACATCTATGGAATATTTGGATTGAGAAATGAATTTTCCATTACATCCTTGTGTCACCTATAAACCAAGGAAAAATGTCAACTCATTAATCATAGACATTTCGACCTCATGTTTCATGAATTCAGAAAACTGTACGCACTGTGCTTTATCTGATCCGCCGAATATTATGTCATCAACATAAACAAACACCATCATCCTTTGATTACAATTGTTATTGAAATATATATTGTAATCATCCCCACCATGCTAGAAACAAAACTTCTTCAAATACCGATCAATCCTTGAGTACCATGCTCTTGGTGCTTGTTTCAGGTAATATAACAATTTCTTCAGCCGAAAAACCATGTTCTCATCATCATGAATGAAAAACCATATGGCTGCTAGATATACAAGTATTCCTCTAGAATCTCATTCAAGAATGCATATTTGACATCCATGTGGAACACCATGAACATCTGTTTCACTACAATGTCTAGGAATAATCTAATTGTCTTCATCCTTGCAACTGGTTCACATGTCTCGTCGATATAAATTCCCTCTATATGGGAGTATCATTTGCACACTATTCATTCTTTGTTTCGAATCACTATTACATCTTTATTCAACTTGTTTCGAAAGACCTATTTAGTCCCAATGACATTCTTACCAGCTGGCCTCAAAACAATCTCCCATGTCTGATTCTTCTCAATATGATCTAGCTCTTCATTCATTTCTTTAACCCAGTTTTTATCATCAGCTGCATCAGCAAAGCATTTAGGATCTACCTACGATAAAAAAGTTGTCTACTACCTTATTTTCATTCTTCTTGTCTGAACTGGAGTTTATTTATCACCAATGATATTTTCCATGTCAATTTTAGCTCGACTCCTTACCTTATATGCATATACAAATTTTTCTTCTTCATGCTCATCATCAATTTCTTCTTCTGAATAAGCATCATCCACTTCTTATCCTCCTCTGTTTCTTTACACCTCATCACATTCATCAGGAAATTGTTCAATGTGCTATTTAATGTTCTCATCATTTTCCACAATAGTGACATCCTTTATCTCAACTACATTTCCCAGCCTTTTAATAAATCATTATTATGATTTTCTTTTTCCTGAGTAGCCAAGGAATATTCCCTCATCTCTACATGACTCAAATTTTTGGTTTTTATCGTTGTTGAGTATAAGGAACTTACTTCCAATGATTCAAAAGTACTTCACTATTGGTTTCTTCCTATACCACATCTAATATTGAGTTTTTCCTTTGTTGAGGACACAACAGATCCCTGTTAGAAATGTAGGATGATGTCAATACCTCTTCCTTCCAGAAATTTCTTGGTAGGACTCTTTCTATTTGAATTGTTCTGACTATGTTTTTGATGATCCGATTTCTCCTTTCAACTACTCTATTCCTTTGGGGGGTTCTTACTGAAGAAACATGATGCCTTATCCCATATTTCTCTAGATAGTCTTCAACCTAATTGATTGTGAATTACATACCATTGACAATACAAAACTTCATAATATTCTATCCAACCATCCTCTCACACTCCCTCTGGTATTATATTAATATGCTGAACACGTCAGACTTATGGGTAATAAATAATTCCCATTCAATTTTGTTATGGTCATCATTTAAAAGAATATAGTACCTATTTCTATCAATTTCTCTTGGTGAGATAAGCCCACAAACATCAACATGCAAAAATTCGAGAAATCTTATTGACTTTTTTTCCTTTTCCTTATACGTCTTTTAGATAATATTCCATTGTTGTCATTCATCGCACGTGTGAGTACAATCACATGATATCTTAGGGAGGTCTCTTGCTATATCACACTTTACCAGATCTTCCAGGGATGGTTGGCATAAATGACCCAGTCATTTATGCCCCCAACTTGTTTTCTTCCTCTCTGGACAGAAAGAACACATCTTCTTCTCCACATACCAGGTAGAGATTTCCCTTTGTTATTTTTTCCTGTAGAACCATTTCCCAGTCTCTTCCTTTGATGATGCACATCTTCTTAGTAACCATATAGAATTTCTTGAGTCACATAGTTGACTGAAACTAAGAAAATTGTGACAAAGGCCTTATACTACTAAGACATCAACTCGTCTCATCTATTTGATCTAAAACTTGACCGTTCTAGAGCCAATAATCTTCATGCCTTCATCATTCCCAAACTTGTTAACTCCGTATTTGTCATATTTTACACCTCTAACAAGATACTTATAACCTTTCATGTGATATGTGTAACCCCTATAAATGATCCACACACCAGAGTGATATAATAATTTAAGGGAAATTTCATCCACCACTACATTATCATCCTTTTTCTTATAGGTCCATATTTTTCCTTCACACTTAGCATGGATTGGTAATTCTGATCATTCTCAGAGTGTGATAGACCAACATCATCTTTTAGAGATTCAAATCTATTTTTCATTTTCAACTCACAAGTTGGTTCATTGATCTGAAACTAGTGATCATTTTGATTCTACTTTGGCACATTCCTCTGTATGGTTGAAGTATAGTACCTAGACATGTACCCAAATCATTCACACAAAAAACAGTGTCCTTCGAAATAGGTTCTATAGAACCGTTCTCTATTTGGATTCCACCACTTCTCTTATGCCATTCGATAAATCATGGCTATGGAACAAACATACTATGAATGTCCCACCATTCCACAATAATAACACCCGATATAAGGTGCATTACTTCGTTTCACTTTTGCAATGTGTGTTTCCCCTTGGGATCTCGGAATAGCCTGATTCTTCTTTGTGCCCAAATCAACCATCAATATTGGAATGGGTGTTTGTGGTCTGACGTCAAATTTAACAACATTTTGTTAACGGTCAATCCCCCCATCTAACTTATCATCTGAACATAACTAATGCTTCATTTATACTGAACCACTATTCTCCACTTTCAGCTTCTCAGTTTTCTAAGTGATCTTATTTTCTGATGTCGCAGTAGGATTCAAGAGTTTTTTTATCCTTAACCATTTTCTAAAAATCAACAACTTCTACTTCAAGTTCTTCTATATTATTGATTTGATCGTTCATTGTGTTATTCAAGCCATAAATCTCCCTTTTATATTCTTTGATCTTGATTTTGTACTCACTAACTGATTCTGAGTACTTTAGTGTTGATGACTTGAGCTTCTCAATTTCTTCAATCAACTCAGATTTCGCTTCTTCCTGCTTCTATATATAGAGTTTGGCATCACGAACTACTTTATTGGATTTCTTTTTTTTTGCTCTCCAATCATGTATCTTCTCAAGAGTAGCCTTTAACTCAGCTTGCATATCAATTCTTCCTTCAACTTCTTCATCTTCATAAATGTCCGTTTCTTCATTTTTTTAGAGTACTCCCAACAACATCCACTATAGCATTTTCTCCATGATAATTTCAGATCTATATCTCTTCAACCTCCACATCCTCATACTCATATGAACTTCCATATTCTTGTGAAAGGATATTCTTCTTCTTAAATAAATTTCTTTGGAACTATTTCTTGCCTTTCACATAAGCATAAGACTTATTCATGGGAATATCAACTTCATCCTCATTGCCTTCTTGGAACTTCTTTGGGCACCTTGCTGCAAGGTGTCCAATATTTCCACTTAGAAAGCATGATGGTAGATGTTTCAATTTAAATTTACCTTTTCCTCTTTGAAGATTTGAGGAAATGAATGACATCTCCTCATCTGCCTCTTCGTTTTCCTGAGAATCCTCAATGGTGAGCTTCTTCATGGCCTTGAATTCCACTTATTTGAATTTCCCCTTTTCCACAACAATGTTATCATCCTCTCTCATTTCATATACAACATGGTTTTAGTGAGGGTTATCCAATGTTAGCACTTTGGGGTATTTATCATCCAAAATTGAAACATTCGGATTTAACTGGGGTGGAAGTTTCCTCAAGATGTGATTCACAATCTTTATGTATTTAATAACTTCTCCAAGACCTCACATGTCTTCTATTACAACATTTACCATGTCAAAGAATGCATCAACAGACCCATTCAGGTTCATTACCATATCTTCATACTTGTTCAACAACACTTCCATCTCTTCATCTCTAACCTTTGTATCTCCTTCATATATATTCAATAGGTTTTCCCACATGGCATATGATGTTTTTCATGACATCACCCTCATATAGATAGCATTGGATAGGGATGATCCTAAATCATTAATTCCCTTGGAATCATCATCCAATTCTCTACGCTCAGCTTCCGATAATGCACCACTATTAATATTGGTTGTTATGCCACGTATTGCTGCTGTGAAAACATCCATTCCCAAAGATTGGAAGTAGTGTGTCGTCCGATTCACCCATTTCTGAAAAATTTTCCCGTCGAATATTGGAATCTATTTATGATTACTGACCTCCATTTGAGAGAGAAACATTGATATCAAAATTTCCCTCTAATACCAATTATTAGGTCTACTAGGCCAGATACCCTGAGATGGGGGTGAATCGGGGTATGACTAATTAAAACAACTGCCCCTTTTGATCTTGTTTTGTTGTTAGAAAAAAAGACCTTCTCTTTCTCTCCTTCCAATTGTATAGTATGAATGAATAATAAATCATGCACAAGACACAACAATTTTACTTCCTTCAAACTCACTGGGCTACGTCCAAGGAGCATACACCAGAAATGTGCCGATGTACAAAATCCCCTATAAGCGCACTTCTATTTATAAGTTCAAATCAGACTCACTTTACTTCCTAGTTTACAACCATTCACATTTTGAGAACACAATTCTCTATCAACTAAAGTGATCTCATTGCTTCTTCAGAAGATCCACTCACAATTTATAGACCTGTAGGTCTTCTCATTATCACTAATGAATTCATCCTCCACTATATGTAGATGCTCTATTGAAGTCCAAATTTCATTATCTAATAAATACCTCTATTCCACTAATTACTAGGCAAAAAACTTTATAAATACCATCACAAAGAACCCTACCTCACGAATTTCCCAATTTTGTGAAGCTCAAACAAGCCTTCAAAAGGTTCTTGCCTCTTCGTGAAGTACACTCCTTTACAGAGCTCACTACCTCACGTAGCTTAGATCTTAAAAAAGATCAAGCCTTCAAAAATATTAGGCCTTCGCAAAGCACAAGGCATCATAGAGTGGCTTACTTCACAAATCTCACTGATCCAACCTGGAACACACCTCTGTTGTGGAGCGAAAATAGTCACTGTGAAGCTCCTGACATTCGTGAAGCACACTGCCTTCACAAACATCCTTTGCAATTCAAGAGAAAAAAATATTTCTTGGATAACTCTCTACTTCTCTCGAGTGGGTTGAGGTCTATTTATATGAGATTCCACTGACCCTTAATACTTTCACCTGAGGTCAGTTCCACGTCATCTCAAATCACAATGCTCTGGAATTTCCTCCGAAATTCTCTCTATATCGCGGAACACCATGGAAATTTTCATATCGCGGAGCTCATCTTAATCTCGGAGCATTCTATCAATTCCTTCACAGCTTAATAATTAATCTCCATTCATAATTCCCTTCATCACCGCAATGATCTTCAATGCTTCTGTTCGCGAAGCTCATTGTTATCGCGAAGGGAACTGTCAACCTTCTTCATGTCTTTTTGAAATCCACATGAAGAAGCCC